>JAOVVI020008785.1:0-13993 GCA_028571085.2 Nepenthes alata
AAGGTGGTTGGACTTCTTTTCACCTCACACAAGGCCGGACTTCATTTTAGGGGACAATTTCCGATTTCAAAATATGCTCTATGGATGGTTTGAATTTCACCTCAAGGCCAGTTTGGATTTTCTTAATACATTTTCCAGATAACATTAAATTTTTCATCGATCCTTTGATTATTTTGACTCAATGACTAGGACTTTCTATGTTTTAGAATCTGGGTCGTGAGAGGTGATAAGCACTAGTCAAGGGTTCCACGTGTGACCTACTTTTCTTTTACTTTTGAAGGGTTTTTTGGGTTTTATTTTGAACAGCACCCGACAGCAACATGAGAGGGAGAGAATGAGGGAGGAAAAGAGAAGGAAAGGCGAGAAATCATCCGATCTAATCCGATCCGAGCAAGAATAACTGCAGATCAAGCTCAGGCAAGTGTACTTCATATGTTATTTACAGTTTTTACAGCTTTTATGTATCTCAAAAATTATTTATGATCTAAATTCATGTTTTCCCATGTTTAGTGTAAATAAAGTATATTTCTCTTCATTAATCAGACAGATTTTATGTTTACCTACATGTACTACAATATTTAGCTTCAATTTCTTGTATAAATATGCATTTGGTGTTCATTTTACGTCTGGAAGATTTTTGTGAAACCCTAGGTACAAAAGTTGAAGATTTGATACCCTAAATCCATAATGCTTGACATGTAAATGTTGATTTGTAAAGAGGTAATACCCTTGTTACGATTTACGTCTGAAAATTTACATGGAACTGTACTGTTAAATTTTTTTGAATTTTTGATGTTGTCTGAAGGACTATCTGTATAAATTTGAGTAACGTTTTGAATTATAGTGAGTTATAAGATAAGGAATTAAGAGGAAAATGTTTCTGATTCTGTTAATTAGGATCTAGGATTGATATACAGTCAAATAAGGTTCTCCGACATGCCTTAGAATATTATGGTGGTAATCGAGGATAACTCTGTCTATAAAGTTATACGTGGTCCACCCTTCCTCAGGGTGTTAACCTAGAGGGTAGTTCCCTGTTCCTGGCATGCCTTCGGAAGGCATTCCCATACATATCCCATGAGAAGGGATATCTTATTCCTGTTCCTGCCCTTAAATTTTACGGAATGAATACAATCTATCCTCGATTACTCACCCTCTCGGCTAATAGGGTCTACTAGTTTGGTCCTCTCTGATAATAAAAAAATATTTTCATAACTTATAGTAGTTTCCAGAACTTCTATATTTTGATATCGGCTTCTGATTTCTAAGGCTCGTTACACTAATTCATAATTTCTGGGGCACGTTTTATATGGTTTATGATTTCCCATGCCTTCATGTGACTACTTCTATGATTTTACATATCTGTACCTCTATTATGCATGACGAGATTTACATTGCATGTTTTTACTGTACCTGCTGGGTTTTAACTCAGTGTTTTACTTTATTTTTCCTCCAGATGAAATAATAGAGCTAGTGCCTAACGAGAAGGAGTGGGTTAAAGCCTAGCCTGCTGACCTTGGTAGACTTGAAGTTTTTTTGGATATCTTGGAAAGAAGTAGGTTGGATGTAAATACCTTATTTTATATATGGATCTTATGTATATGGATCTTGTATATGAAATGTATGTTATGCATGTGATGAAACAGGGATTTATGCTTCTGTAGGTATAATAATTTTGGACATAGTTCAGATTTTGCTATATGTTTTCTAGATTTGTACATGTCCTAGATGGCATATCTCATTCTGAATTGTAAGTATATTTGATAGGATTGATTAATTGAAGCCATAGGAGAAGACATGGCGTCTGATGATCCTGTGTTATGGATGAGATGTTTGTGGATGGATATTATTTTGTATATTTGCAGGTTTTATTTAGGTTTCATATATCGGTTTAGCCCAATTTTAGGGAAAACTCTATATGATTTCCCTTAGAACTTTAGATTGTTAATTGGGCTTGAGTTTCTGTATTTGTATTGACAAGAATATCTGAGGAGAAAAAAAATTTGTTCCGTCATAGATTAGCAAATGAGGATGGTCCAATTATTGCGAATTTGGATGATATGATCGGATTGAGCAAGTTGGCTTGTGGGTATGCCAACGAGATGACAAGTTGCTAAATGTTCGAGTTTTAAGGTTTTGGTGGTAGCTTGAGGCTATATAAAAATTTTTGGGATAATTGCTTCAATTGTACTTCCTAAGTTGATTGTAATTTGAGGATTATGGGTTTTGCCTTGGATATATCGATATCTTTGGGATTTTCTTAGGTCTATAATTGCTATATAACCTAGGTGTCCGAAATGAATAAATGAATATGAGTTACAAGAGAATTTTTAGTACACTAATAAACGGTTAATCAGAGTAGCATAGCGGAAGCATGTGGACCCATATATTTTAAGGTTCAGTTTGAAGTTCAAAGGAATGATCATTTTTGAGACTTAGAATGAATTGAAGTAGGAGTTCATTAGTTCGTTTGAGGTTTTGAATTAAGTTGGAGAAGTAGTTAATAAATTTGGTTTCCTTTGAATTTGGTGGATCACCGTGTTGTCTCCAACGTATCGATGATTGAGGAAGCAAGTTTGTGATCGGGTTAAGCCGTTGTGGGAGATGAGAATTTGTCTTACGATAAGGTTCCAACCGAGATTTAAATAGGAAACATTAGGTATTGGGAATTAGGATAATTCAATTGGTTAAGGATTTCTAAGATAAGTCATTTCATCAAGGATGTGACATAGGAGCGTGAAGAAAGAATCTGAAAGGATTATCCCGATTGTTAAATTTTGAGGCTCGTTAATTTCGAGGATGAAATTTCTAAGTGGGGAAGAGTTGTGAGGTTCCAGATTCCAAATATCGTAATTAGAAGTAATTAAGGTAATATAATCAAATTTAGGCTTAATACTTGTGGGAAAATTAGATTTCAGATTTTGTAAGTGGCAGCGGCGCGAGACGCCATCTAGGATCCCTAAGCGGCACTGCAGGTGTCTAATCTAGGACAGCAGTGCCTGTCGGGAGCTCGAGTGCTCGGGGTAGGTGCTAGAACCCGAGGCAAACCCGCCTGCTGTGCACGTTATAAAACTCACGATGGGTTATTTCATGGGACATTTTCCAGCTTCCAACAAGAGAGGAGAGAGAGAGAACTCAAAAGAGAAGAGAGAGAAGGAGGAGATTAAGGCACTCAGGTTTGATTTCGGCTTGGAGTTAGCTAGAAAAGTTGTAGATCTGGTCGATGCAAGTACACTTATATGCTTTTTCTCCTCACGTTTCACTTTTTGTGCTGATTTCTTTGGGTATTTTCATCCCAATTCCTGACCAAACTTTAATTTTATGATACACATGACTTAAGCATGCATATATGTTTATTTCATGTCGAATTTCTAAGTTTTATGAGGAATTTCATACATGAAACCCAAACCCCATGACCGCATGATTTTACTTGTTTATTTTTGAGATTTTTTCATGATTTGGCTTAGAAAAAATGATACCAGTAATGGAACGGATCCTAATTCCCATAGGATCCTCCGTCAGATAGATTCATAACATAAATCATAAATATAAATCATTAAATGTTGTAGAAATTTTGGCAGAGTCTTATCTACAACTAGACCAAACCTAAATATACAATCTATGTAGTATAACTTGTACAAACAAACAACTAATCCAAAGTACCACAATCCATCCAATAACACACATATACAGGATCACAAAGCCATATCCATCCATGGCTTTAACATAATCCTATCCACTAAATCAGAAATATATAGGAGATGCTGTCTAGGACCTACACAAAATCTAGAGAACAGAAAGCAGAAGCAACTATAAACATGCAGAAGCAATATTTCCTATTTCATCATATGCATCACAAACATTTCATATACGAAATCTATATACACAAGACCCATATATAAAATCTAGTATTTACATTCAAACTGTTTCTTTTCGAAGTCCCCAAAATACTTTAGGTCTCCGAAAGTATTAAGGCTAAACTTCAAATTACTCTCTCACGTCTGGTACCAGCTTTGCAGTCTCATATGGAGGGCAAAATAGTTAACAGTGAGTTGAAACCCAGCAATGTACTAAAACATGTAGAACATATATTCATTAAGACAGAAAAACACGATGATATTAGAAGAACAGGAGCATTCATATGAACAGGTTTCAATAAATCATAATTCATGCTTTCCTATAAAATAGAAATATACCAGAGCAGAATTCACAGAAAAAAAAATAGGAAGGAAGCATAATTCTATTTAAACACATGTCAATATCTATGAGACAATTCCAAATCTCATTTGTTTCTCAGAAATTCTATGTTCGATAATCCAGGGATCCATCTAGTATCCTCTACTAGCTAAGAGACTAATAATTAAAGACAAATTATGTTCAATTCACACAATTAAAGGCCGATAGTTCAATTGTTTGATGGTGTATATCTCATTTCGATTGTTCAATAGTTAGATGGTTTGATAGTGTCCTCGATTACCATAACCGTAACGTTCTAAAGCATGTCGGAGAACCTTATCTAACTGTTCAACAATTCTACGTCCATTTTCCTTAATGGTTACTTTAATTTAAAGCCTTTGTTCAGAATTCTATAATTGATTTCATCATATTTCACAGCCAAGTCCAAGTTTCATTCAGTCACTCTTTCAGACGATTCAAAGGTTTCCATAGTTCAATAATACAGTTCCTCAGAGGTTTTCATAGTACGATAATACAGTTCCATGCATAGTTTTCAAATACAAATCATTCGATAAACGTTATAGCGCAACAACTTACATTTAAATCATCACAAGTCCAAGTATCCAACACAATTTTCAACGTTTCGTTCTAGGGTTCGATACAGAATTTCCAAACTTAAATCGAGCACTAAATACATGTTTATTCATAAAATCAAGGCCATAAATCCCAATACATATACAAAATCATGCATTTGAACAAAAAATCCTCAAATTTTGAGCTAGGGTTTGCGATACACGGTCTGGATATGAAACGAAATTGAAGCATGAGCTAGATCATCAAATCGGAGTTATCGATCACAGTATATATACATAAACATGAACTTTAGTCCAAAAGTCATGAGATTCATGCAATATTCATGTCAAATATTATAGTCAAATATTACAGAACAAGGTTTTCGGAGCATTAACGGTAACGTGGAGATAATAAAAGACCATTAAAATGGTATATAACATCCGAAGTATACTTGCTTGAGGCTGATCTACCATTATTTTTACTCGGATTGGAGTGGAATGCACGGATTTCTTCCTCTCCTTCTCTATTCCCTCTTTTCTCCATCTCCTCTCCCGTGGAATGCCAAAAATGCTGATGAATCACTTGCCCCTCCTTTTTATATCCTTCGGGGAGCTCGATCGTGGCTAGAGCGCTCTCTTTCGCAAAACGGTGCCTCGGCTGGCACAAACCGATCATCGCCTCGAACTCCCCCTGGGTGCATCACGCATAAAATTGAGCCTCGCCGTGCACTCACCTGTCCTCCCCTTGGCTATTTTCGATCCTTTTTGCTTTGGTATCAAATGTTTCATTATGCTTAAACCCAAACTTTATTTTCATTAATATAATTATCCCATAATCATCATATTTCGGGATCAGGATCTCACAATACCCATATCTTAAATATAATTATTTATCAATTGGGTGTCCGATTTGGTAGTTTTATGCGGTTTTCTACACATGGAAACCCTAACCCACACTCCAATATTTTTACTCACATAATTTAGGGTTTATGCATGGTTTTGTTTTAGATAATTGAAACCCTGGCCTTGTGAACATTTTTATGTTGATTATTTGCTATTTATTTACATGTAAATTGTATATAATATTTTGTGTGTTCCAAAAATTATGTTGAGAACCGTTTATGAAGGGATTTGTTGTCGAGAAGCCCAAAAGTTACATTTGGCTCATTATGGTAAGAATTTCTAACTCTCTCATTCTTTATGTTGATCGTGCATATATTTAAGTCATGTGGAGACTTAAACTCACAAGAATTATGTCAGTTATGCAAAGTATTTGAGGAAAATTCCCTAATATATAAAGTTTGACAAACCGTTCTCCCATTGTGAGAATAAAGTGTTATGAATAAATATGGAATTTTTCTAAGAATAAGTAATCATAAAATTGGATTAAGGATTTGTATTTCAGGGAGTAATATTTCCTAACATGTCTTAAGATATTACTGTGGTAGCACGAGGACTACCTCTGAGCCACGAGAGACATGGTGGCATAAGCTTTATGGCCCCGTATAACGGGTTGAAGGTATATTGCTCAACATGGGATGTTTGATTTGCGTGGGTTTGTGCCTTAGAATGTGTGGAAGTATACATATTCCTTTCCTCGTTTGACCACATCGTTTGCTGGTAAGCCCTACTAGCCCTACTTTGTAAAGATAAAGATAATTCCATATGTTTTAGAACATAAAGAAAGCAGAAGTAAAATAAAAAAGATAAAGGTGTTCCGATAAGTGCATTTAATCATGTTTCACGTTAATGCATTTATATCATACTCCTATATCCTTCCTTTGCTTTATTTTCTGTATATTTTGAGTTTATGCATTTAGCACCTTATTTTGAGTATATTGTACCTTGCTGAGCATTTGACTCACACTTACTATTTTCCTTCCTTCAGATGAGCACAAACTTATATTTAACAAGGCGGGGCAGAGGATTAGAAGTTGACTAGGCTGTAGATCTTGGAGGAAGAGATTTGTGGACTTAGTTTTTGTAAATTTTGTACCTCAAGGAATACTTTTGTATATTTTTTAGAGGGATATGTATTGATGATGTTTGTGTATGATGATGATTGTATAGATAGTTTAGTTTTCACTATATTTTGATGGTTGTATATGCTTCTACAAGTTTTATGGTTTGATGTTAGGTACCTAGTGGCATCTTATCTTAGTCGACATCATAACCGAAGTTATGACATTGGTTCCACGTATTTGTTGTGACTTTTTGGATCCTGTGTTGTCTATTGTGGATATATGTATGTGTTGTACAAGGATTTTGTACATGTTTATATTACTTTAACGGCCATTTTACGGTCAAAACTCTGTTGGATTCCTGTTAGAAAATTAGGAGTCGTCACAATTTGGATGAATTTAAGCTGATTGTAAAGAAAATATCTACATTTGATGATAAGATTAATGAGGAGGACAAGGTATTAGTATTCTCAGCTTTTTTACCAAGCTCCTATGATAATACTATGAGAATACAATTATTTTGGAAAGACACACTCAGCATTGATAACTTATCACTTCCTTATGAATAAATCTATGTGAATGAAAAGTAATAAGATTATAGAGGATGTGAGAGCCTTACTCTCCATTAGCAGTTGCAGATACAGTAGATTTATAGAGAGAGAAGACAAGTATAAGACAAGCCACAGTCAATCAGACCAAATTCACAGATAGTGAATGCTATTTGTGAGGTCCTACTTTCAAAACATGATAATTCCTAATCATTGAATTAATATAAGTATGTTTATAGTAATTGGGTTAAGGAAAAATGTGGGAAAAATCAATTTGGAGGCAAAAAATAGACCCAAGTCCTTGGCGTTCGGGTTGTGCCTCAGGCGTAACCGGGACGCATTTAGCAGAACTCCATGCTCGAATGGCGCCTGGGTTGTGCTTGAGCACGGGCATGTGGAAGCTCCTGGTGCCTAGTTGGCGCTTGAGCGTCCAAGTGGTTATAAAAGTGCTGTGAGATTTTTTTCCTTCGGCCATTTTGGCATTTCCAACAAAGGAGCAGCGGGAGAGAAGAGAGAATGAGAAGGAAATGGGGAAAATTCCCACTTCCGATCCGATCTGGGTAAAAATAATGGTAGATCATGCTCAGGAAAGTGTACTTCAAATGTTATCTACCGTTCTACATCTTTTCAGTATCATTAAATTTGTATTTATGCTCTAAAATCATGTTTCCCCGTGTTTAGAGTAAATGAAGCATGTTTCTCCTGATTTTTCGGATAGATTTCACATTTAACTGTATGTGCTACAATATATAGCTTTGATTTCATGTTTAAGAATGTGTTTGGTGTCTGTTTAGTATTTGAAAGCTTTATCGAAACACTAAGAACGAAAATGAAGAAGATGGTGTTGAAAATCCATGAATTTTGACATGTATAAGTTGATTTTTAAAAGGGTACTGTCCACGTTATGATTTGTATCTGAAAAATTTATATGAAATTATACTATTAAGTTTCTATAGACTTGTGAAGCAATCTGAAGGGTTATGTACAAAATTTTGTTTGACAAACTGATGTTCGATAAGTTATAAGTTAATAAACAAGAAGGAAAATATTTCTGATTCTGTTAATTGGGATCTAGCACTATTATTTAGTCAGGTAAGGTTCTCCGATATGCCTTAGAATAATATTGTGGTAATCGAGGGTAACTCTCGTGATGGAACATATTTTTTTTCGTCAGTTAATTTTTGTCATTCAGAATAGAAATAGAAGCCCAAATCTCACTTAAAATTATCGAAAAAATGGGTAGAGTTTTCCCTAAAATTTGGCTAAATAGAAATATAAATATGTACAAAACCTGTATAACAAACCAATACATGCACACAACTATCTATTTATACCATAATTTTCCTATAACACGTGTTCACAGGACCACAAATGCCATCAATGGTATTAAATCAACAATCCTATCTACTATATCAGAATTCAAACAATAGATGCCAACTAGGACCTACACAGAAACCAGAAAATATATAGAGGAAGCAAAATAATAAACCTACGAAAGCACAATTCCCTGTTTCATCACAAACATTACATATATTCTGTATACAAAAATCCATAGGCATAAAATCCATATACAAAACCATATATCAAATTTAGGTCTTTAAATTCAACTGTTTCTTCAAGATAATTTTGAAATACTTCACATCTTCAGAAGTCTTCAGATTGAACTCTAAATCACTCTTTCTCACCAGGTACTAGCTCTATAGTCTGATCTGGAGGGGGGAAACAGTAAAACAGTGAGCTGTGGCCCAGCAAGGTACATGCAGGCATGCAGTAAAACTTTTATGCAGAATAGAATGCAATAAAATTGATATAGATGCATGTTAAAGAATAAATGCTATAAAGCAGTGATTTACAGAAACTATCGTAGAACATGATAAAGAAGATTACAAAACTATCGGGAAACAGAAAAACTCAAGTTTCAAAAAGAAGAAGTCAGTGTAATCATACTTTGTTAATACTAAATTGATAAGATAGGTTTCGGAAAGTAGAAATCGGTTTCAATTCTATAGATTATAGAAAATCCCTTTCCAATCAATAAAGGACCCAACCAGTAGACCCTATTAGCGGAGGGAGCGAATAATCGAGGATAAATTGTGTTTGCACACAATCAAAGCTGGTAACAGTCATCCCATCTTGTGGGACATCACTTTTTGTGGGATTCAGTACAGTACGCCAGCCGGTAATAGTAAACTACCCTCTATATTAACGCCCTGTGGAAGGGTAGACCACATATATCTCCATAGGTAGAGTTATCATCGATTAGCATCATAACGTTCTAAGGTATGTCGAAGAACCTAATCTTACTATATCTCAGTCACGAGTCCTAATTAACAGTATCAGAAATATTTTTCTTTCTTATTTCAGAACTAAAAACCCTTTTTAGTTTCAGAAATCATTCAGAGTTTCATAGTAACTATTCAATCAGTTTCAGAATATACAGTAACAGTTTTAAACCCTTTAGTTTTGCTTCAGAATATACATAAACAGTTAGAAACCCTTCAGATTTGTTTTAGAATATACAGTAACGGTCTAAAACCCTTCAGTTTTGCTTCAGAAGTTCACAGTAATTTATCGTTATAAGTCCGTATAAAATTTTTAGAAACAGATTATATGAAGAACTTTATCTCAGTACAAATTAACTTTTTTATAACAGAGATTTTGGACAAAAATAGTTAAATCCCTTCAATTTCGTGCTTAGGGTTTTGGCAAAATTTTCGGACGATAAATGAACACCAAACACATATATTTTCATGAAATTGAAACCTTATATTGTAGTATATATATATATATATGAAATCTGTCTGAACAATTTACAGAAACATGTTTTATTTATACAGAGCATGGTGAAACATGCTTTTAGATCATAAATACCATTTTTGAGATACAGAAAACCAGTAAAAATAGAAAAAAGCATCTGAGGTACACTTGCCTGAGCTCGGTTTACAGTTAGCGTGACTCTGATTGGGACTGGACATCCGTGATACATCGTGGACATACTTATGAGACATCGATACATTAAATACATCGTGTACGTCCATCAAGCTAGGTGGTAGCACCAACCGGTAAGCTATCCCCCCGATCCTTTGCAGAATCTCAAATGGACCAATGAATCGTGGCTTCAGTTTTACTTTTACACCAAACCGAAACATTCCCTTGGATGGTGAAACTTTCAGAAAAGTAAAATCTTCTACCTCAAAGCTCACTTCTTTCCTCCTCTTGTTTGCATAACTCTTATGTCTAGTTTGAGCAATTCTAGAATTATCATGTATCAGTTTGATTTTCTCCGATGTTTCTTTCACAATTTCAGGACCTAAAATCCTTTTACCTCCTGTCTCATTCCAATGAATCAGTGACCTACATTTTCTCCCATACAAAGCCTTAAAAGGTGCCATGTCGATACTAGCCTAATAACTGTTATTATATGCAAACTCAGCCAGTGCCAGATAACTATCCCAAGTCCCTTTCATTTTCAACACCGAGGCCCTCAACACATCCTCAAGAATCTAAATGGTGCGCTCTGATTGGCCTTCAGTTTGGGGGAGATACGCAGTATTGAACTTCAATTTCGTCCCTAATTCATTATGAAAACTCTCTTAAAACCTTAAGACAAAACAGGGATCCCTATCAAACACAATAGAGGCAGGAATTCCATGAAGCCTCACAATTTCATTTACATATAATTGGGCCAGTCTATCATGGGAATATGTCCTCCTGATCGCCAGAAAGTGGGCTAATTTTTTCACCCGATCAACTATAACCCAAATGGCATCATGATTCCTAGGTGTCCTTAACAGTCCTGATACAAAATCCATAGTAATATCTTCCCATTTCCAGCTCAGAATCGGCATTGGCTGTAATAATTCAGAAGGCTTTCTTTTTTTAGCTTTTAGTTACTGATATGTAAGGCATTTCTCCACATAAGCCATAATATCCCTTTTTATATTCCTCCACCAGAATGTTTTCTGTAGATCCTGATACATTTTGTTAGTCCTTGAGTGATTTGTATACCGAGATCGGTGAGCCTCCTTCAAAATCTTCTCCTTCAATTCTCTATTGTCCAGTACACATAATCGGTCTCTAAAACTCAACACTCCATCAGTCCGGACATTAAAATCAGCTCAAGAATTTCTATTCAGATCACTTATAATATCCACAACACACGGATCATTGACTTGTTTCTCCTTTACCTCATTAATTAACTCTGGTTGAATTTGAAGATAAGACAGGAGCATCCTAGCACCCTTAGCATAATGTTGGATATCACATTGCTTCAGATAATCCAACATTTCTATCTGCTTAATTTGCAACATTGCCACATACCCCGATCGATGGCTTAATGCATTTGCAACTACATTTGCCCTCCCTAGCTTATACTATATTTCGCAGTCATAGTCCTTCAGGAAATCAAGCCACCTTTTTGCCACATATTTAGTTCCTTTTGTGAAAATAGATACTTTAAGCATTTGTGATAAGAATACACAAAAAATATTTCACCATAGAAATAATGTTCCCAAATTTTTAAGGCAAACATCACAACAGCTAGCTCCAGATCATGAGCTGGGTAGTTTCCTTCATGAACTTTCAGTTGTTTAGACCCATAAACTACAACTTTACCGTGCTGCATCTGTACACATCCTAAACCTACCTTAGTGGTGTCACAGTATACCTCAAAACCTGCTGAACCCTCTGGAATAACCAATACCAGAGCAGTAGTCAAACGATCCTTCAGCTCCTGAAAACTCTAATCACATTCCTTAGTCCACTAAAATATATCCTCCTTTAGCAATTGAGTTAGAGGCATAGCAATCTGTGAGAAATTATCTACAAAATGCCTATAATAACCTGCCATGCCTAGAAAGCTTCTAATCTCACTCATAGAAGTCAGCCTACTCAAGTTTGTAATAGCCTCCACCTTCTTTGGATCCACAAAAATACCACCATCAAAAATTACATGTCCCGGGAACATCAACTTCTCTAGCCAGAATTTACATTTACTCAGCTTAGCATATTATTTTTCCTCGCAGAGCACTCGAAGTACCATCCTCAAATGAGTCTCATGTTCCTCATAATCCTTTGAATATATCAGGATATCATCAATAAACACTACCATAAATTTATCCAGATACGACTTGAACACCCTATTCATTAGATCCATAAAAGTAGTTGGAGCATTCGTAAGGTCAAAAGGCATAACAAGGAACTCATAGCTGCCATAACGAGTCCGAAAAGCAGTCTTAGCCACATCGTTTGGCTTAAGTCTCAACTGATAATAACCAGACTTCAAATCAATCTTTGAGAACACTCGAGATCCTTACAATTGATCAACTAAATCATTAATACGCGGTAGAGGATAATTATTATTAATCGTTATTTTATTCAACTCATGATAGTTAGCACATAGCTGTAAAGACACGTCTTTCTTCCCCACAAACATTATTGGTGCTCCCCAAGGAGATGCGCTCGATCTAATAAAGCCCTTGTCTAATAGTTCCTACAATGGCAATTTCAACTCCAATTTTATCGGAGCGATATGATAAGGGCCTTAGAAATCAGACTAACACCGGGAGCAATAGCAATTTCAAACTCATTATCTCGGTGCGGGGACAATCAAGGTAATTCCTCTAAAAATACATCTTCAAAATCACAAATAATTAGGATGTCCTTAACTGGCACAATATGACTCCCAGTGGTGCAGGCATATGCCAGGTATGTTTTACACCCACTTTTCATTAAATGCTTAGCATGTAAAGCAGAAATTAATATAGGCACCTCCTTCTTCCTAATGCCTTGAAAGAAAAAGGATTCCATCCAAAGAATATCAAAACAAACCCTATTTAGAAAATAATTGACATTGGCATGCTATTTAGCCGGCCAGTCCATCCCTAGAATCATATCAAAATCACCCATGTTCAACAACACCAAATCTGCAACCAAACATTTCCCATTCACCTCAACCACACATCAAAGATACACAATATCAATAATCACAAGGGATCTAGGGGGAGTTAACACAGACAATTCATAATAAAAAACACATGGGGCAGACACAATACACCATGTAAATTGTGGAGAAATAAAGGAGTGGGTAGACCCCGAATCAAATAATATAGAAGTAGGAACTCCACAAATGGAGAGGGTACCTTCCAAAACGTTCGAAGATGCCTCCGGGTCCTGAACAGTCTCTGCGAAGGCCTTAGCAGAAACGGTAGGCTTATTTCCTTCTAGCCTCAGAGGTAATTCACAGTCTTTAACCACGTGGCTCTGTTGTCTACATCTAAAACATGCTCCCGATACCTTGCGACATGCATGCCCCGGATGTTTTCTCCCACAGAAAGTGCACTCAGTGGCTGATGCTCTAGAACCAGTCACTGACTGAGCCGGAACAATACTCTTCCCCTTATCAGCTGTCCAAGCATTCTTGGACGGTCCAAAAGATCCCACATCAGATCCAGAAATAAATCCCACCCAGCAAGCAGTCCTCTTTGCATAAAATCTCTCTGTCTCTACTTCCTTCTCATAAATCATCGCATTGTCAAGAATTTCTGCATAAGTCTGAAGGTTTAGGATTGACATCGACTTTCTAATGTCATCCCGCAGCCCTTGTTAAAACATTTTCTGTGACGGAATGGATTTTTTATTTTTTTTCCTCAAAAGCTTCTGTCAAAAACAGGAACACCATTACCGGTCAATACATAAAGCAAGACTTCTGCAGAAATTTCGGCAGAGTCTCCTTTGT
>JAOVVI020008786.1:0-13993 GCA_028571085.2 Nepenthes alata
GTGCGTTCCCAGTGTCACCTCCAGCTGGATGATACCCTGAACAGGTACTGGGTCATTGTCCAGCCCGTATAGTGACCCTTCTGGCACCTTTATTCGATTTTTCTTAAATCCTAACTTGAAGTACGCATCGAGGTACAGTAAATTTTGAGAACTTCTATTATCGATAAATACTCGTTTCATCTGGTAGTCATTTGCTCCATCAGAAACGAGCACAGTTACTACCAGGGGGTCGGAGTGATGAGAGGTTATATGATCCAAATCCCTATTACTAAAGCAAATAACGTCGTCTTCACTCCCAAGCCCTGTCCTCGGTCTCTTTTCTATCGCGAGCTCGCACCCATCCCCTGGGTCCGGCCAGCTTGATATCATGTTGATGACCCCCGCGGCCACGCGGTTCCTGGGGGGTTCAGCTTCGCTGTCGTCTGCTGTCCCGAAAGTTTATCCCAGCCTCTAAAGGAAGCGGTTATGGTGTCCCCTTTTGATCAACTCCTCTATCTCCCTTTGCAGAGTCCTACAATCCTCCGTGCTGTGACCCCATAATGGTGGTAGTCACAGTATCTCGTTTGGTCCCCCCACCTTTCGGGTTCTTCAGCGACTTAGGCCATCTGAGGAATTTTTTTTCCCGAATCTGTATCAGAACGTTGGCGCGGGTGTCGTTGAGTTGCGTCAAGTGCACAAGTCGTGGCTCTCTCCGAGCATTCTGCTCGGGCTTGTGCTGTTTCTTCATTGCCTGAGGACCCTGATAGTCCCCGACCTTCCTTTTAGCCTCGGCCGCCCGCTGCTGAGGGTGCTCGTCCCTCTCTGGTCTCTTCTCGTCATTTGCCTCTTCGGCCGCAATATAAGCTCTGGCCACGGCCTCAGCTTCTATGAAGGTCTGGGGACCCCTGTGGATAAGGTGCTTAAAGAATGCACCTCCCTCTAAGGCGGAGAGAAAAGCGTTTAACTTTACCTCGTCGATCAATCTTGGGATTTGCCCGGCCTCCGCCACAAATCGGGCTAGGAATCCCTTCAAACTTTCTCTGGCACCCTGCTTAATCCGCATGAGGTGCCAAGGTTGCTTTTTCACCCTCCTACTAGAGGCAAACTGAGACAAGAAGGTCGCTACCAAGTCCCCAAAGTCGCGGATGGAGTCCACCGGCATCCCGTAGAACCACATCCTCGCGTCCCCTCTCAGAATCAGTGGGAATCACTCGCACATAGTGGTCTCGTCCAGGCCCTGCAGGCTTGGTGCTCCCGGAAATGGTTGAGGTGGTCCATGGGATCACAACTACCGTCATAGGCCTCCGGAGTGGGCATTTTAAACTTTTGGGGGGAGCGTTCTTGATCTGATCTCCGTGGAGAATGGGGATTGGAGTGCAGTAGCACCTCCCCCACTGCTTTCTCTGGGGATCCGATTCCACCCTCTTTTTGCCCTTTCCTTCGCTTGGGGTGGCGCAACCACCTTCTTTTCGTTGAGGTAATGCCTCAACTCGTAGGGCTCCTGAACTGTACGGTGCTCTGGGGCCATGCGGGCTCCCCGCGGGGCAGTGTCTCAAGGAACCGCCTCCTGGTTGCTGCGCTCTCAAGGCTCACCTCTCGGATCCGAGGATTCAGTTAGCCCTCGAGCCTTCGAGGGACTCTGCCACTAGATGCCACCTGGGTCCTTTGGAGTTCTCATTGACTGGGTGGCTTCTCACGGCGATCTCCTTCTTTATCCCTGCCTTGAGAAGCCGCAGCCAGGGAGGCCCTGTCGGGAGCCCCCTTAAACTGTTGATTGAACTTGGAGCAGAACGTGGTGAAGGCCTGGGTCATGCCTTCTATTCTGGCTGCCAAGCCCCTGACCACAGGAACGGGGTGGTTTTCCACCCCAGCGCAGGGGTCGGGGCCGCTATTGCGTGAGGCCACTTTCCTAGCGGGCGCACCTGCCTGTGCTCTCATGTTTACCATTCTGGCTTTTAAATTGGATTTGTTGCAATGTTCGCGTACTTGTGAAAGGATGTGAAAATTAGACTTTCAGTTGTTTTCCACAGATGGCGCCAATGTTACGTCTGCGGATTCCAGCCATCAATATACTGAAGCACGAGGATTTTGTGCGTAGACGGACGGAAACGAGCAACACAAATAAGTCGCGAATGCACTGTGAGAAATGAGTACGATGACACAAACGGAATACACACTGATTTACGTGAAAAATCCCGCTATGTGAGGAGGAGTAAAAAACCACGGGAATGGAGAGAGAGTCTGAGAGATTTCACTATTGTGGTAAAAAATTACAACGGGATTGTATAGCAATTTTTCTCATTCGTGGATTACAATGTGAGAGAGTTTGCCCTCTTAGCCTCTTTTTTCTTCTCTTTCTCAGAGCTCTCTTTTAGCTGTGCTTTAGTGGAAAAGTCCAAAAGTTTTATTTTTTTGCCTAAGAGGGGGTATTTATAAGGAAAAATCATTCCGTTGAAATGGGGACACGTGGCATTGGTGTGTCAGGATCGCCTGCCACCAACTCTGCAGGCACACTGTGACAGCGACTACCTCCCCTTCCTGTGTGCATATATATATTTATATATATATATGTGTTTGCTTAGCAGGTTACCCGACCTAGATTGCCCTAAGTTGGGAGGGTCCTTACCCTCTCGATAATAAACCCTGGTCATCCAGGCGGCCCATAAGTGGTCGAACATAAACCTCGATCATCCGAGCGGCCCATTAGCGGTAGTATTTAAACCCTGGTCATCCAGGTGGCCCGTAAGCAGTCTAGTTTAAACATCGGTCATCCGAGCGGCCCGTTAACAGTCGTATTAAACCCTGGTCAATCAGGTGGCCCATATGTGGTCGGATCTAAAATTTGGTCATCCAAGTCGCCCATTAGCGGTAAAAATCTTAAAGGGCTAGCGCAGCACACACTATGACCTCCTCCACGAGGAGATAGCATGCCCAGTTAATGATGGTCGAAGGGAGAAAAATTCTTCTCTAAGGCTGGCTGCCCAAGTCAGCACTTGGGCAGTGCCACCAGGCTTCACTCACAAGCTGCTACTATTAGGTCAATTAACACAGCCGCCTACAAAAAAACCTAAGGATTTCACTCACAAGCCGCTACTACTAGGCGGATTAACATAGCCACCTACAAAAAAACCTAAGAATTTCACTCCTTTTACAGCAATGCAATGGCCGCCAGCCAACTAAATTGGCCGTCTAGTACAGTAGAAATACAAGTACAAAGAAGTAAAAAGAAATAGACACAAAGTGAAAAAAATTTTTATTTTATTGCTTTCAAACATAATACAATGTATATAATACAAAGGGAAGACCGAAAATCAGCAAAAGGCTAAGGAGGCGGCGCCTGACCATCTCGCGGATCCCCCACGAGACTTTTGTGGGCTGGGCGGACCTATTTTACATATTAAGCAGGTCCACCGAGAAAATAGGGTCAGTAAGCCATGCAATATTCTCACACATATTGACTCCTTCCCACATCTGTGACCACATCAGCTACTCAATCTCGTGGGGACGTATCTGGAGGCTCAAGCGATTCTCCAACTCCGTCAGCTGCCCTCCAAGCTGGCTAAGGTGCCCAGTGAGTTGCTCGTTCTCCTACCTTAGCCGGGCATTCTCCTCCTTCAGACTAGCATTTTTAGCCTCCGTATCGGCCAAAACAGTCTACAAGGTAGCGGAGTCGGACCTATGCTCCGCCCCTAAAGCCGCCAGCTTTGCATCCAGCCAGGCAATCTCTGCCTCCCTGTTAGAGATCGCCCGATCCTACTGGTCCATCACCTTGGCAATGACAGCCATCACCTTCTCCTTCTGCACCAAAGAAACAAAACAAATTAGGAATTCTAAAAGGAAAAATTATGCAGAAAGTATCGTGAAAGATTATACCTCCCAAACTCTCCGCGTGGGCCTCTCAGGTTTGGCCTCCAAGTTTGGCTCAGGCGGCGGGGGGCCGAAAGCAATGTCCTCGCGAGCGGAGCTGGCAGCGGCCTCCTCCAGGATCTCATCCAGGAGCCCCTCATCGACGTCGTCTGCAGCAGCAGTAGGCTCATTGGCAATGTCCTCTGCTGCGGTTGCTGGAGGATCAAAATAAACCACCGGCAGCTCAGCAGGCATCTGCATGGTTGGAGAGCCGACAGACGGCTCCTGCGCCTCCGCCGGCGACTCACAGGCTGGCTCCGAAAAAGTCTCCGTCTGAGCCGCTCGAGGAACCGCCTGTGGCACGAGCTGTTCCATGATAACGCCTTCTCCCCTAGCCTCCGGTAGGTACTCAAAAGACTTCTCCATCCCGGTGGTACTGTCGGGGCCAATGTAAATCCCGACGGTGATATAGTCAGGCCCCGAAGACGATGAGGAGGGCGTCTCGACTACCATCCTTTTGGGCCACGAGCCGATGAAATCATCGTCTGTTGGACAGGGGCGGATGAGTAGGCCCCTGGACGCCTCCGGGTTCATCATCATCGCCTGCGGTGGCGCCTTGTGCTTCTGAACCGGGGAAGGCAGTCCCTAGTTCACCTTCTTAGCCTCTACCCTAGAGACCAAGAAATCTCTTTTGAAATCAGAGATGTGGTATTTGACCAGTTTGGTCAACCACTCTAAGGACGCCGTCTCCGCCACAGACGACGTCCCAGTTTACACCTCTGGCACCTGACCCCAATCCTTTGTCAAGGGTTAGGTCTCCGCCGCACTCACGAAGAAGAATCGATTCTTCTAGTTCTTCAGTGAGTCGTAGATGGTCGTGTTTATCTTCAGGCCACTACGGGGAACCAGGGAGATCCACTCACATCCCTGATTTATCTTAAATAGCCCCTTCACCATGGACATTGTCAATCGCTTAGAATGCTTACGAAGGAAGATGCAAAGAGTACAAATATACTGTATAGCATTAGCATGGAGTTGGGCGACAGCGACTCGTAGAACTTCAAGGATCGACTGCAAGTCATCCGGAAGAGGAAGATGGAGACCGCTCCTAAGGTGGGCCTCATACACTGTCATGTGTCCCACTGGTGGAGAGAAAGGCCTGTCATCCTTTTCTAGAACCCTCCACGCAATGTCCTTCGGGATGTTAAATTCAACACACAGCGCCTTTACGTCACTCTCTCGAAGAGCAGAAGAGATGTCGGCAACAGAGGTTGAAACCATGATTAACAGAGGAGTTAGGGTTTCTTTGGGAATGATAACGGGTTGAAGACGAAGAAGGCAAAGCAGAAGGCATGAGAGAACACTCAGTGTAAGGAGGGAAACTTAAACGGCAAGGTGTGAAACATCTTAAACCTCCTCGAAAAGGCACGCCTTCATTCCTGCCACATGTCGCATCCCAAATGAGCATGTTATATAGTAGATCTTCTCTCGCATTAATGGCCTGGATAGCGGTCCAACCAGGAGGTAACACGTATCCACTTTTGGCCTGACAAGCCGACTAATGGCCACGCGTCACTCAGGGCTCATAGAAAGTTCTCCGAAATCTTGCCAAAGATGGTCAACAGATCCGGTCAATTTTCTTCTTCAGATCTGACCAAAGACGGTCAATGGATCCGGTCAATTTTTTTCTTTGGACCTGACCACAGACGGTCAACAGATTCGGTCAATTTTCTTCTCCGGATCTGACCACAGACGGTCAACGGATCCGGTCAATTTTTTTCTCCGGATCTAACCAAAGATGGTCAACAGATCCGGTTAATTTTTTTCTCCAAATCTGACCAAAGACGGTCAACGGATTTGGTCAATTTTCTTCTCCAGATCTGACCAAAGACGATCAACAGATCCGGTCAACGCCTCAACCTTTCGTAGAATCCTCCGAGATTTTTAAGCAACGAAGGGTAGTGAGGGGCATCCCATCATGAATGAATCGTTGGCGATCCAGACTCCATGATGTGAGAAGACACCTGCCCAGTATGGTTATGCTAGCTGTCTTGATGACACGAGAAATGTCAGCGAAAAATTCACTATCATAATGCATTGTCGCGAGAAAGTGAACTTGGTCCTCCACTGCCTCCATGGAAGCCATGATTACCAGAATTGCCTCACACAAGCTCGATGAGACGGCACGAGAAACCTAGCCAGAGGCTACTAACGTCAGCCATGGAGTTCAGGCAAAATCACACCAACTCCTGCTCTATATGTATTTTTTCGCTCCTGCTGAGAAAGAGAAACCAATCAAAAAGAGCTCATAGTGCTCATGTATCTCGAAAGCAGCCCACCACACTTCCATCCATTATGTAGAAAAGAGCATCACAGTTAGCCACTCTCATTGAGTGCACCCCTTCATGAGCCGCTCTACCTATGAGTGTCCGGCGGTCTCTATATAGTAATCATGAGGAATGGTGAACGCAGAAGGTTGGGTGATGGCCCTTTTTGGAGCCTAGGATGTAGGTAGCGATTATCCTCCTCAATAAAAAAATAAGATCCAAATGTTGAAGTCTCCATGTTCGAAGGGGTCTCGAGAGGCTCAGGAATCCTGACAATAAGAGAAAGAAGAAAAGGAAGAAACTCCAAACAACGAACGAAGAAAATGAAAAGAGGAAAAAAGAAGAAAATATGGCGCTCAACTGCTCTAGCCAGACTCTGGGTGAAGGGGAGCAAGTTCATCCTCACGGTTTTTAGTCTCTCGTCGAGTTCAGAGTATTGCCTCCAATTGTCAGAATAACTAATATGATCAGCCTCACAAATGTGGATGCATCGCGCTCCCTTAGGATTCTTCACCGTCGGGGTGGCGAGGATGACTCGTGCAGTTGAGCGCAGAAGGCTCCCCTTTGTACATAGTTAGGAGAGGATTCCGGCGGGGGAATTCACTCCCGCACGGGCAAGATCGCCAGTGCTCACCCTATTCAAGGTGAAGCAAACTTGGACCCGCATGCAAGTTCTCCTCCACCATCTCTGTAAGCCGCCTAGGGTTGGGTACACCAATCGGAGCCAAATCCTTTGTCTCTCAAAACCGCCTCTTAGTCCAGCGTATTTAGTGGAACTCAATCCTTCATCTCTCTAAGCCGCCCCCTAATTGGGCGCACTCATCGGAGCTAAATCTTTTGTTCCTCAATGCCGCCACTAGCTAGGCGTACTTAGTGGAGCCCAATCCTTCATCTCTCCAAATCGTCCATCCGTCGAGTGCACTCAGCGGAGCTCAATCCTATATCTTTCTAAACTACTCCTCGATCAGACACACTCACTGAAACCCAATCCTCTATCTCTCTAAGCCATCCATCGGTCGGGTCTATTTATCGGAGCTTAGTTCTCTATTTTTCTAAGCCGCCCCTCGGTCGAGCGTACCCAGCATAGTTAAATCCTCCATTTCTCTAAGCCACTTATTTGCCAAACGCACTAAATCAAACTCAATCCTTCATCTCTCTAAGTCGCCCCTCGGTCCTGCGCACTCACCGGAGCTAAATCCTCCACCTCTTAAAGTCGCCCTTTGGTCGGGCACACCAACCAGAACTAAGCCTCCACCTCTTAAAGCCACTTCTTAGCAAGGCACACTAACCGGAGTCTAGACTTTCATCTCTCAAAGCTGCTCCATGATTGGGTGAACTCAACAGAGCTCAATTCGCCATCTCTATAAGCCGCTTCTTGGTTGGACACACTCAACGAAGCAAAGTCCTCCACCTCTCAAAACCGCCCTTTAGTCGGGTGCACTCAGCGGAGCTAAGTCCTCTATCTCTCAAAGTCGCCCCCTAGTTGGGCGCACCCAACGGAGCTAAGTCTTTCATCTCTCAAAGCCGCCCTTTGGCTGGGAGCACCCAGCGGAACTAAGTCATCTATCTTTATAAATCACCGCTTGGCTGGGCCTAACGGTGCTAAGTCCGTCATCTTTATAAACCGCTCTCTGACCGAGTGCACTCATTTAAGCTAAATCGTCCACCTCTTAAAATCACCCCTGATCGGATGCACCCAGCGGAGTTAAGTCTTCCATCTCTATAACCTGGCTGGGCATACTCATTAGAGCCTAGCCTTCTACTAACAACTCAATCTCCCTTTTATATGCATCTATGCATACACATGTTGTATTACTCTATCTTTCTTTTATCATAGAAAGATTTCTAATTTGAATATCGGATGATATATCGGGGAGTAAGTTTTTGCCATTCTTTTGACTTCTTGTTTGTTAGCTGTGTTGCGCAGGATTTAGGTTTGAAGTAACGAGTACTAGACCTGCTCTAACTCGACTCGCCAGGAAAGATTGAGTAGCTCCCTAACCCATTCAACAATTCGAATCTAGGGTTGTATCATATGGGTAGGTATATAAGTATGGTGCGAATGTTCAAGATGCGAGTTTATTTATATGCTCATATGGGGAGATATATATTTTTTTATAGATGGAGGAAGATGCATTTTATATAATAAGTTTAATGATAAGGTTAATCGTGCTTAATTATTCTGATGGAAATAATGAGAAATTGGTCTAGATGGAATTGAAATAAAAATGATATTTTGCATATTTCAATAGATAGTAATATGTTAGTAAATATTTTGTAGCCTTAGAAATACTATTAGTAATTAGGAAGAGTCAACACTAATTGGGTAAAATTTGTCTTGCTTAGGTGCATGGCGATGTATGGGCAAATGTTTGAATATTAGAGGAACTGAGTTAAGTTTTGGAGTTAATAGAGGATTTGAATATTAGTGGTATCGTTTAGAATCATATGACTTAGTAGGCCTATATAAGCCAGTGAATTGATATTATTTGAATATTTAATGTGTTCTTGAATCCTTATTCATCGGATGATCTTCTTTGTGTTCAGTTTTGATCACGTATGTACAGTCCTTTTTAGCACAGAACGGCGCTTCTATTATTATAGTTGTAAAGCCTTCTTTGCGTTATACTCAATTGTGTAAATATTTAGATTATTAGCTTCCTACATTAAAGGTAAAGAAGATTATATGAAAATATTACGTTATCAAAGAATATGAAATCTGTAGCATCTTAATGTAATCTATAGTCATCCAATACTAATTTTTATATTATGGTAATAATGAGATATATATTACCTAATGTGGTGGGATGCTTATGGTCACGTGACCATCGTAGAGTATAATATTGACGATATCATGATGAGAGATATTGTGTTTGATATGTAGATATGTTTTCTGTACCTGGTTAAATTGGATGATAAGCCCTACTGAGATATCAATATTTAGTTCGATAGAGTCTCTATGGACCATGGATTCTGTTGATGGTCAAACTCTCGAGTATCAATTAACCCATAAAGTACCCAACCGTCGAGGAGATATACGTGGCATTTGGTTCACAGTAGTAGAATAAAATTTGAGAGTTTCTTCATGATATCTTATTATTATTGACACTTCTTGAGTTCAAGATTTAATGGAATCCATGAGTTGTATTCTATAAAATCAATATGTCGGATTATATGTCAATCGGATTCGATGAAATTGATAGTATTTATTGTTATTTAATATTCGGATCGTTCACACTGATATTCGAATCAGAGAATCCCTACTTATCTTTTGATGTTAGAATTTGGGAGATTTTTGTCTGTTATTGATAAATCTTATTATTTTTATGATATGAGGGTTTAATGTGACCTACCTTTTACTTTTGAGTTGTGATTATGACATGTTGTGATTGATCAGATATAGTTAGATTTTATATTACTATTGTGGTATTTAGATTTTTGATATTAAAAATATTTATTATTTATTATGTGTTTTTTATTATTATCACTTGTTAAATATTTAGTTTACTATTATATTTTATTGATTCCAAATTTGAGTTGATTATGTAGAGCTAGTAAGGGATCTTATTTTTGTTGTGGGACTTCCAGGTAGAGAGGATGGTGAATACTAGTTGCTATCATTTTTTTTAGTAGAAGACAGATTATATATATTATTCAAGAAGCTTGGTAGTTTTTTTCCTGCTGTAACTCGTGATTCTAATAGTTTTTATTTTGGATAATTATTTGATATATTAATGAGTAAATATTTGTTTATTTGAAAGATATTAAAATTGTAATGGATGATTAGTGATTTTAGGCTTTGAGATTTTTTACGTGGGCCGTCTGAATTGTATTTGATAATTACTATTGGGGTCGCCATAGCACCAGACCCAAATGGTGGACAATAACAACTGGAACTATCTTATATAAACAATCCATGCTAACATATACCATGAATCCACTCTAAATATATATTGTATAATTAATTTAGTAAGAAATGTATTATACTATGCTATTTTTTTTTGTAGAGAGAGAGAAACAAGCATGTGAAATTCAAAGTCAGATATAGAGATTAAATATTGATGAGAGAGAGGAAGTGAGATTAATATTTGAAGTACTCCCTAGTAGTTTATGTTTAAAAATTATCATGATTGTATACTTCATCCATTATGCCTTTCGAAAAATTTAGGTAGTTTAGTTGACTATGATTTAAGTCTTTACCATTCTTGCAGAATTTGTAATCAAACAATTAAAGAATGGGGTCTCATAATAATGTGAAAGACAAAGTATATAAATATTTAATATTGATACGTCCCTAATTCTCGAGTTATGGTATAGATTAGGAAGCCTTCCATTCTTTCACTGCGAGTTGAATTTGAGTGGGTTTGATCTCCGTCGCTATTAACCTGGAATCTACACACCACAAACTACAAATAGGAGGTCAGATGACTGCAAAAATTGCTCTCACCGTATATCCTCCGACGTTCAAGTTAGAAATTATTCTCAGATAATAGAAAGATACTAGGAGAATGCGATGAATGCATATGTACATATAGCGATGGAGAGTTTGGATGTGCTAACTGATAGGTGGCTTAGAGGTTCGCCGATGGAGGGTGGCTTAGATGTGCGTCCGGTAGAGGGGCGGCTTAAAGGTGCGCCCGGGGAGGACTGCTTAGAGGTGCGCTCAACAAAGGGGTGGCTTAGAGGTGCGCCCGGTAGAGGGATGACTTAGAGATGTTCCTGGCAGATGGGCAGCTTAGAGAAGAAGGACTAAGCTGCTCTAGTGGGTCAACATTCGGGTTACCTGAGCGGAGGGTTGACTTTTTAACAGTGAGCTCCTGACTCCGGGATGGAGGGCTCATGGCTATTGGACGAAGGCCTCCTGGCTCTTGGATGGAGTGCTCCTTACTCTGAGATGGAGGGTTCTTGTCTCTGGAACAGAGGGCTCTTGGCTTCAAGACGGAGGGCTCCAGTCTTCGGGATGGAGGGCTCATGGTACAGAGTGCTACTAGCTCTGAGATAAAGTCTAGTGGCTTTGGGACGAAGGGCTCATGGGATAAAATGCTCCTGGCTCCGTGACAGAGGACTCCTACGATGGATGGCTCCTAGGATAGAGGGCTCCTGGCTTCGGGATGAAGGGATCCTAAGACGGAGGGCTTCTGACTTCGGGATGAAGTGCTCCTAGCTTTGGGGTGGAGGGCTCCTCAGACGGAGGGCTTGTGGGACAGAGTGCTTTTAGCTCCGGAACGGAGTGCTCTTAGGACAGAGGATTCCTGGCTCCTACGCAGAGGTCATTCCTTAATGGAGGGTAGGCCTCCTAGAAGGAGGGCAACTTCTGACTCCGAGATGGAAGGTAGCTCCTCAACGGAGGATAGGCCCCCCTCTTGAGAATGTCGAGTCATTTGGAGCTTTGTGGAACTCCTTGAAGTTTCTAGAGCTTGTCCTTCCAATTTTGAGAATACATGAATTTATAGTGTGGCTTGCAGATGCACTATTCTTACTGGAGTAATGTGGGACTCTACATTTTGAAAAAAACTATGTTAGATTGCAGGCCTACTGTGGGGCCTGACCCCTTGGGCCCATGGTTATTGGACCAATCAAATATGATGCATCCTAGATTCAAATTTTGAACCGGTTTGGGTCAAGTTGACTGTTGAGTCTTGTTTTGTTCACTGAGTCTGGATCCTGCACACCACTACAACAAATAAGAGGTCAGGTGTCGACGGAATGTTATCTTATCAAAAATATTTTAACGCTCAAGTCAGTAAACAGTCTTCCGAGAAATGAGAAAGTTAAGGAAAAAACAGAGTGAGAAGAAATGATGAGAGTGTTTGTAGTGGGTGTTGCGCTTTCGAGGCGTAAGGCATTCTGTGGCTCAAAAGGGGTGCTGGTTTTTGACATTGTGTTTTTGATGAATGTAGTGACAGGAAGAGAGAGGCATCCTGTAAGCATGGGAGCTTATGAGGACACAGAGTGAATTCAAGAATTCCTTTTAGAGAGCAAGGGCTTTGGTGAGTAATTCTTAATAGGGAGGAGTGTATTTTTAGTAGAATTCGTAGCCTGCCTTGGAGTGAGGACTCAATGGGTTTTTGTAGCTGAGATGTTGGGCATTCTTCCTTTGATAGGAGTGCTTGATTCCTGCGCTCTGCTAAACATGTTTTCTTTGTTGGTGTGGGGCTTTAATGGTGGTAACGGCTCCTTAGGAGGATTGCCTTTCTTCTGTATTTTGTAACAGCTAGGGTTTGCTGCAGATAGAGGAGAGGATTTGGCACTTTTCTCGTGTGGGGTGCACTGAATCTGCTAGTGACCGTTGTCATAGAGATTGCCTTTTGGGGGAGCACAAAATTAGGGGAGAAGAACGTTACTAGTTGTGGACAGACGTGTGGGCCAAGTCGGGCTTGGGCGCGTTAAGCTTGGTCTTCGAGTGGTCAAGATTCCGATGAACAGAAGTGTTAATCGTCTTGAAAGTTAGCCATTTAAGTTGTCCGTCCTAATTTCTCCGTCATTTTTGGCTCTCAACCGATCAATGCACGTAATTGACTGTCCTCGCGTAAAATGGGCCCTAGTGATTCTGGGCCGTCACCCCATTCTGGGTCAGCCATTCCTGGCATACCAATCACTAGCCCCCCATGCTGGTGGTTCATGACTTTTGGCCTCTAGCATGTTTAAAATGGGATGCTAGTTGAGGTATCTGCAAGGTCAATTTTTGGAGAGCTGGTCAGTTGGATCGTTGACCACCTTGGATAAAATCCGGAGAACTTGTGAAGGAGTTGACTGGATTGTTGATCGCTTAGGGTGAAATCCGGAGAGCTTGTGAAAGAAAAGTTGACCAAATTGTTGACCGTCTTAAGGTGAAATTCGGAGAACTTGCGAAGGAAGAGTTGACTGAATTGTTGATTGCCTAGGATAAAATCTGGAGAACTGTGGGAGTTTGAAAGGACACGCCATCACGCCACTAAACTATTAGTTTGAAAGTGGTCCACGTGTCCACATGCAGGGGGTTTGTGATCTTGTCAATTAATGTGCCAGGGGATCCGAATCGTTTGCAACCTTTAAGAGAATGACACGTGTCAACAATGATGGGCGTGCTTTTATGAGATGGTTTTTTCCTTTTCTGCTGTTCGCATGTCTTTAAGTATTCTGTCTGCTATATTTCAAACTTTTCACGCTTTCCTTCATCTTGTCTTTCTTGAGAAATTTTCAAGTTTTTCTCTTGTTCAGTTTTCATGGCTTCTCAGATTGTCTCTGTTCTCAGTGTGAGCGATGTGCAAGAGTTGTATGTTGAGTTCAACATTCCTAAGGAGAAAATCTTGAGAGTCCTTGGCAAGGAGGATTGGGCATGCTCTCCTCCTGATGGTTGCATCACTGTGTACGAGGCCCACCTGAGGAGTGGGCTCCTTCTTCTGATTTCTTAGGAGCTGCTTGATATCCTCTCCGCTCTCCACGTGCCCGTTGCACTGCTTCATGCCAATTCCGTTCGATACCTATGCTCCATATGTATCTTCATGCGCTATCATTCTCGGATATTGACGACCGGCACAGTGAGAGTGATGTTTCACTTTACTCAGAGTGCTGACTGGATCTCCCTGGCCCCAAGGGATCTCCCGATTAATAGCGCTATTTACAATTCATTGAAGAACTAGAAGATCGATTCTTCTTCGTCCACGTTGCTGAGTCGTGGCCCTTGTCTAGGGAATGGGGTAAGGTCCCTTAGGCTTTTATTGGAACGCTGGAGAAGGAGGAGATTGCTGCCATGGAGTTACTGGGGCTTGTGAGGAAGCACTTTGGAGACTTTAGGAGGGACCATCTGGTTACCCCAGAGGAGGTCAAAAGAGCCAATTGGGGTTCTCCTTTCCCAATCC
>JAOVVI020008787.1:0-13992 GCA_028571085.2 Nepenthes alata
TCTCATATAGATTAGACACTTAATCTTACTAATTGTGTACACATCCTGCTCATATTTCAACTTTTTATCCCACTTTCTCTTTTTTTTTTTTTGACAAGATTTAACCAAATCAAAATCATCAACATTTAGAATTACCTTTAAGAAAGTAATTTTTTCAAAAAAAAAATAAAAAAATTCCCACCCTAATCTTTTTGTAAGTAACCCAATTCCGAAGGAGGGTTGAATGATCCGGTTTCATTCAATTTGTTATGAATTGAATGATTGAGAAACCAGCAAGTTACAACCTCAAAGTTTATCTTATGCTTTAATTATAGGCAATAAAAAAAAATATATATATATATATATATAAATCACTCAACGAGATAGTGTGATTGTTCGGAAGGTATTTTCTAAATGAGCATTGAAAATTTAGATCATACTAAGAAAAATTGTGGCAATTAACAAATAAATGGACCGATGGAATCAGTTTTGCAAGGGTGGATAGTTAGCATCGTAATTGGACATTTTCAAAGAGTCTCACCTTCACTTACTATGAAACCAAGTTTCGGTATCGGTGTTTTGGTCACAGGACGGTGATTTTCATCTTATTAACTATATACCTAACATTTTACCCCTTTTTTTCGCCTTTAGCATAATATTTTAAATTCATCAATTCAATAAAAAAATAAAAAAATCGAAAAAAATAAAATACGTAAATATGTTTTTTCTTTTTTTTTTGGCCAAAATTGTTCTATAACTTACTACAGATAAATTCAAATTCAATTTTCCCTTTTGTTGGTTGGGTGCTGGTGCTCAGGTACGTTGCATTGGATAACCGCAATTAATGTACAACTATATTAAATGGATTTGACAAGCAAAATTACGTATATATCAACTCTTTTATTATTATTATTTTTTTAATCTAAAAATTAAACTCATATTCTAAATCCTCGAAATTTAGAATAGTTTTTTATAAATTTTATAAAGTTAAATTTAACCAAAAAATTACTACTTAAAACCCTTGCCTTTCACAACCATTATTATTAAATTTTATACATTTAATGAATATAAGTTTCATTTTAAAAAAAAAAAAAATGGCGAGAAGGATGAAATATGACAAGGATAAAAACAAATTTTCTTAAAATTTTTGCCAAGTTCAGATAATTATTACTTACCTCCCCGCAAAATAGAAGCGGAAGCTGTACCAAATCCACAGTAATGGAGTTGCTCCGAGCAAAACGACGACGTCCTAGCAGAGAATAAAGATGCTCCCACAATACAATTGCGATCGTCTGTCGCAGCAGAGATCAATATGTCAGTCTTTCCAGAACATAGATTTACAGAGAAACATCAAAAAGAAGTGAAGGGGGAAGCTGCTTGACAGCTACTTGAAACCGCCTACGCATTGCAGCCCCTGTTAATTAATCAGCAAAAAAGGACGCTGTCATCCCACATAAGGGCTTAACTTGAGATGTTGAAGGGCATATCTGAGAAGCGGAAGACCGCCGGTTGAACCATCGGAGCGAAAGCATGCATCATTTCTAACGGTGCTCGAGGATTTGAAGTGGGCTAATCATCTATGTGTCCTGTTATGATTTCGAGGGGCAATCCCATGAAAATGGCCGACACATCTTTTATTTTTTTACTCCATTGACCCTTCATAAGTTACCACATGAAATGCTACAAAGGCAGAAATCATGCTTCACTGCCTGCAATGGTACACAGTATAGGTAAAAGAACACTGATATACAGAAAGTTCAATCCATATGTTTCTCTAGACATGGAATCTAAAAAACAAAAGCACAAAATCATCCTTCAGAAACAACTTACTAACCAAAAAGGTTACTTTAATTCAACTTAGATACCTCCAAAGAAATAATACTTTGATCAGAATATAAAACAGTTCAGTGAGATCACTAAATTCTTCAGTGATTTTGACAATGAGAGGGCCTATCTTTTGTCAATAGGATATAAAGCCTGTTTTAAGTGCTCGAGATTTGTGCAACATAGAGTTCTCCTCAAAAAGCAGTAACATACGTGATTAAAAAACAAGCTATGGCGACAGAAGTTAATCTAACTTGGATTGGTGGCTGCAGATGCTTTCTTTTTCCTCCTGTTCTTGGGCTTGACAGCATCCTCTAATGTCATAATCCTGTTAAAATCAGTACCAACTCTAGACATTTGAGTTGATGACGGTGCAGGACTGCTTTGCTCCAGCGGTTGTCCATTTTTTGCATCTGTTGGTTGCTTCTCAAAAGTTGGTTCATTTTGTTTCTTAATTGTTGCTACTCTGCCTGCAAAATGAATGGGTAAGGCATGTTAGTTTGACCTAAGACACACTGACACTGGCACGGGAGACGGATACGACACCAACATGTCACGCTTTTTTCTAAAAATGAGTACAAGACATTCTAGAACACATTAATTAAAATCATGATTTATTATTTTCCTAATTGATAAATAATACAATTTTGTACTAAATAAATAATAAATACACATTTTTTATTTATTCACAAAAAACTCCTACAGGAAAGTATGCAATTAAATTGGTATAAATGAGTTATGCTACAATATTTTAAACAAGCTATTGTAGTAGAACAATAGTAATAATACAACTTACCAAACTAAGGTAAAACTTAATATGGCATTTTTTTATACATTAATCAACATCTACATTTTATCTTTACTACTTTTCACTTCATAATTACCAAAAATTACAATGACATAAAGCAAAATCCCAACAACATGTCCAAAACGTGTTTGAATATGTTCCACGCGTGTCCAAAACATGTCCAAATGTGTTAGAGCATATCGGAATTTAAAAAAAATTTAAAAATTTGGACATATGTCAGGACGTGTCAAATGAATGTCGCTATCTAATAGGGCATGGACACAAATATTTTAGCCCCAGGAGAATATCCATGTTTCTTAGGTCATGACATGGGATGCCAATACTTTAGCCCCAGGAAGATATCCGTGTTTCTTAGGTCATGACAACCCCCCCTTTTTTTCTACTGTTAGGTAAGATGTGGATGGAGTTGATGGGAATTCAATCCAAGTACTAAAATACTCCAACAAAATGAATGGTCCACAAATTTCCTCCTCCCCCCCCCCCCCTTCTTTCAGCGGAAGAAAAAGAAATAAGAGTCAGTGGAGAAAAGAAAGGCGCATAAAGGAGTAATAAAATGGGTATGCTGCAAAATGTGCTCATTGGGAGGAAATATAATGCACATGGCAAGCTATCTAACATGCAAATATATAATCACAAGCTTGTTGCAAGCTTGTGATAGTCAAATCTCTGGGCTCAAGATAAATGTTTGCAAATACAACCACTGTATTATAAATCCACCCCATCCACACCCTGCATGTGGGACCAAGTGCATCTGACGTTCTTTAGCATTTCTACATTCTTCATCTTTCTGAAAGGTCTGGTTCAGAAGGGCACAACCTCATATACCTTTACATATATAAAAGTTCATCAAGAAAACATAATTCCCATTACCAACAGAAAAAAGCTACTATATCTATCATTTGTCTACTCCATCAACACAATCAGTAAACAGAAATAATTGGATAGGAAAATTGGCTATCTTGGCTCCTTCACAAACTCTTTATTGGTCTTCCTCCATAACATCCATAAAAATTAGTGAGAATGCATTTCAAGATCTCTCCTTTCAATGCCTTTATAATGTCATCCTTCAATTCAGTTCTTCAAGATTAGGGAAGCAGCCAAAAACAACAAAGGCCAGCTTCTACAGTACAGAGGGAATCTCCCAATGGACAAGTAGCTGATTTACATTGAATTCTCAGTGTAGCACATTATATCATTCCCTCCGCGAAGATAAATCCTTATTTCATCTAACCATCCATGTTCAAACAGAGTAGGGAAAAATAACCCGTGGAAGAATGGCACCTTCAGAAGAGCTTTACTCTTCAAAGTTTTCCTTCAAGGGAAGCCATCTCCTCGCCACATTTGAGCTCCTTACAGGAAAATTTTCACTCATGAAATATTTAAAAGGAGCTCTGCACAAATAAATTCCCAGGGACAGCGTAAAATGGGAAGAAAAGGGGGGTTCATGATGTGAAATTCGCTTACAGAATACAATTTCTTAATGAATATAAAGTTGGAAGAAAACGTTGAGGCCGGCCACTGACTGATGCCTAACCCACAAGATATATTATCACACTAGGAAAAATACTTGCTTACAGAATGCAAATTTTGTTTGGAACCATATTACTATTTCATCAAGAGGCAACCAGAAACTGAAATTTAGGAAAAATCATAGTTATATCAACTTCAGCACAAATTATATTACAGCCGCCCCTTTTGGCATGAAATTCTAGAGCCAAATTGCAGTGAGGTGTTTTGTGTTGAGGATTTTTCCAGCACCCCTACATACACATAGGGAAAATTATTAAATATATATCAACCATTAGAGTTGAGTCAACTATATTATCGCATTTAATTCAAGGAAAATCCATTCTATACAAGTAAAATTGTGTGAATTTTATAGATCAAGACTTTCTTCAGTCAAAATTGAGAAAATTTGGTGTCACCTGAACCAAAAGTTACACTGGATTTTGCTTATATGCGATGATAGTAACCCCTATCATTGAAATTCTACTACGAATAAAAGAAAACTCACATCAGCTTTCTCCTTCCCCCTCCCTCTCTGGACCATCTCTTTCCTCCTCGCACCAATTCCCCCCTCCACCCCTCCCATGCAAAATTTGATATGCCAAATTATCATTTTCTGACGTCATGTTGAGTGTTAATTTGAGAGGGAAAATCTCATCTGTGAAATTAACCTAATTTCAAAAGTATACTGACAAATTTGACTCAAATCAAATGTGAAAATACAATTGCCCCAACTAAAAAGGTTATTTGATAATTTTTCCCACATACATAACGGTATATGTATCTGAAAACAACCTGGGAACAGGTAGAGTGAGAAATTATAGTGCTCGAGAAATACCACGACAAGAAAGAGAAGCCTTCAGAAAATCTGAATCCACACCTTTCGAATAGGGATCCCTAAAGTAAAAAAAGAAAATATCAATGGAACCAGTAGAATTGATGAACATTTTCAAAGGTATGGATGAAAGAAGATTAGAAGGGTAAGAATGTATATCGGGGTTAAAAATAATCCACGAAATTCTTCAGGGTCATTATGCAGTTGGCATCATGTAAACAGACCTTGAATACCATTATGGTTTCAGGGATTTCTCAAAACAGGGACAACCTATGACAATGCCATGTTCACATGGATGGCATTCAAAAGAAATTTTTACTTATTTCTTCTCACCCCCACCCTCTCAAAAAAGCCCCTCTAAACCTTCTCTGCACCTAAATTTAAGCAAAAGAAACAAAGCCAGAAAGATTAAACCCAAATAAGGCTTTTGCTTTGCTGATTTAAAGAGCTTAACATTCCCAACCTAAATATTCTTGCCTTTTATTGCAAGTTTACAACAACCAAAAAAAAGCCAAAATACTTCTTTATGATGTATCTTAGAAACTGCATTCATGCAATCCTTTAGGCATGAAAAAACATCTTTTTGGGTAAAATCAAAGCAGAACTATCCTTTCAGTGCCTCTCTCTGAGCGTGTGCGCATCATATATCCCATACCATTTTCAGCCATAAAAAACCTCAAAAAAATAGCGTACAAGGATGTAACAAAAATAGTTTACTTTTCTACATACCATGAACTGGACAGTGAGTGGAGTAACTATGACTCATCACATCTTAAATTTGTATAAATATTAATGGCCTTAGCATGTTTCTACCTTGAAATTCAGAGAGATTAATTAGAGCACTATTATTGAGCGGTTTCTGCATAAAATCTGTTGATAAACGAAAGGAAACTTGCTAAAAAAACAAATTCACTCATGTTTCTACTGATGACCACTATCAGAATGGCCTTTTTCACAAATCTTGACTGCCATCAGAAACTAATATACACTGAAAACAAATAGCAGAAAGGAATATCAAGTGTTTGTCTTCTCCTATGCTTCATGCACTCTAGCCATATTTAAAATAAGAACTCTTCAGCGTGTTAGAATATTGTTTAAGACTGTGCGTCATATATATATCTTTCATTTTTCTCCTTAAACAAAAATAAACAAAAAAAGCTTGTTGATTATATCTGTTGTCATCAGATATCAAATTGCCAATAGAAGGGACTTTATTTTGCAACTCTCTCTCTAAGATACATGAGAGTGTGAGTTTTGATGCAACAGTAATGTTACTCTATGAGGGCCAAGAAGTCAAGAATCCAACCATAGGAACAACCTTTGCAATAATGATAGGGGCAAAGCTACAGAGGTATAACTCTCACAAGACCCTACAATATAGGAACCTTGTGACTGGGCTATACTTTTTGTTTCTCTTTGTGATAAGTCACCTTGATCACCTTCCCTTATAGATTGACGATTAGTAATTGGGCATGAATATGCAATTGGAAAAAACACCAAAAGCTTCTTGAGATAATTCTGTCAAACTTACCAGCTTGAGGGTGCCCCAAAGGAACTTTTAGTCTTGCCAAAGCTTCCATCACTTCCTCCTTCAGATGGTATCTCAACTTCCATATCAGAGTTCTGAGCACAACTTTCTAGTGACACTAACTTGTCCATACGAAGCCTCGAGTCATCTTTCTGATAAGCAGCTAGGCTCTTATCATCCCTCATCCCAGAATTTTGAGTGCTAATATCTACAGCATTAGGAAAGTGATGGCGTTTAATCTTGCAAAAGGCTCTCTCCTTGTCATAAGATTCAACCTAGGAAATTTAAAGCAATTCAAATAAGACAGAACAAAGCAACACACATGTCCAAACAAACAAAGGAACATTCTTTTGAATCTTGATAGCCATCCCAACAGTCCACCTCTTATGGTCAGTAAGTTCAGCTAAAAAAATCATTAACTAGATAAGAAAAAGGCAAAAGGAGCACAAAAGAAACAGGAGGCTAATGGTATGAAACAAGCACTTACAGCAGTTCTAATCTTGTTTGTTATTTCAGAAGCCTTCACAGAAGCAATTCGTAAGCATTGCAAAACAACACTCTGCATGACACCCACTCCTCCAGGCTTCTGAATTGCACAAACGTCTCCATTTGTATTAAGTGTAACTGTCATTCTCCCCCTCATGATGGCTTCTTCATAGTGGGTTGGGTCAATCACCTGAAAAAAATTCAGATCAAATCAATAAAGGCATCTAACAAAAGAAAGCCACTAATTCAAGAATACACAAAGTTTGGTTTCTCACCACAATGTTCTCATCACCAAAAAATGCAAATGTCACTGCTATTGGAAGATGATGAATTATCAGAGGAAGGGGCTCCCTAACCTGCCAAAACGTAATAACCGAGAAGAATAAAAAATGATACGACAATGTCGGTAGCACAAATTAAATGCTATGGCAGTATTAGTAAAAATGAAACTGGAATCAACCTCTGGCAGATGTACTATTACTTCCTGACCATCTTCTCCCCCTAGTGAACAATCAGGCTTTCGGAATGTCAAAAGGGAAGCCAATGCAGCAGTATTCGCAGCATCAACAAGATTGCTATTTCCATAACAAAAGAAAATTTAATCATATATGTACAGACCATCAGTCAGCTGTTAGGGGTTCAAAATTAACTGTTCAGTGAAAAGGAAAACCATACCCTCCATTATCTAGAATGTGAAGGTCAATACGTATAGCCCACACTAATTTTCCAGAAAGAACACAAAGTGATTCTGTATCCACTGCCCTGCTTTCCCTGCAAGACACCACTCACAGGACACCATTCAAATTATTATTATTATTTTTTTTAAAAAAAAAAGAAAGAGCACAGGAAAACTCTTAAGTAGGCTTTAAGCAACACCTCAATGTGATTTTTGGATTCCAATCCAATACGCAAACTACTTGAAAAATCAACCAAGTTTTACGCAAGTAACTGATAGGCTTTCTGATATGCTCAAACCATTTGGAAAATCCAGACATCCAAAAGGAGATTAAAAAGAAAAAGGACCAAATCATATAAAATACTTCAAGAGCCATTTTTTTAATCTGTATGGCAAGGATAATTCTTTAAATTGTGAAAAAAAACCATCCCAAATATTCCAAAATGATGGTGTCACCCACACATGCCCCTGAAGTGAACGCAAGGTCCAAACAGAATGATTTACGCAATGCCATGTCATCTTGGAATATTTCGGAAAGAAGTCCAACCTAAAAGCATCTGGGAGAAAACTTCCAACTGGCATTAGTTATGAACTAGAGAGGGAAAAGGAAGGGGGGATTCACCTCAAACCACGATCTATAATGCGTCCCAACTCTACTGCAGACTCTCCAGGTCGGCCAGCCTCAAATGAAGGGTCAGCCATAGGAGAAAACTCAGTATATATGGAAAGTGTGCCTTCATTTGGCCTGTCTTGATAAGGTTGTGCTGGCTGGGCAGTCACAACACCCATGACATGAGTATGGCCTAGCTGCACTTCTGCCACACCATCTTCCCTGCAATTCAAGCCATTAAATTTCTAATCGTCCCTCACAAGAGCCTACAAATCCAATCTCAGCAACAAGTATCAAAGAAAACGCAGCAGAAATACAACATTATCTTAACTAAAACACAACACATTAATGCACTGGACTGCCTCTCTATCTGCCAATGTCACTAATTAGCCTTTTTCTCTAAATATTTGAAAATTTAATAGACCCTCTTAGCAAACGAATGCCTTAAGGCTCTGAGAATATACCCAGTTAATACCCCATATCTTAAGAAAAGGTATGAATCATTAATGCAATGGACTGCCTTTCTATCTGCCATTGTCACTAATTAGCCTTTTTCTCCTAAGATTTGATATTTTAATAGACCCTTTTAGCAAACAAATGCCTTAAGGCTCTGAGAAAATACCCAGTTAAGCCCCCATATCTTAAGAAAAGGTATGAATCACATATCTTGGGTCATATAAATTGCAGCCCTTGTCCCTGACTTAACAGAATGAAATGCAAATAAATCATGTTCACATCATGGTTCTCAATTGCAGTAACAGTCATCCGCACAAAAGTGTGCCCTAGCACAAGTTACACAATAGTCACGGTCATTGTGCACGCGAATTTCTTCTTTAGCTGGAAATTCCATGAAATTCAATTGCTTGCGAGATTTTTATCTAAAATCCCGAATACTGATGCCATTAATGGGGTTTGAGTTCTGTAAAATAACAAGTGAATCACAAATGAATTGAAAAGGTACAGAGGAAAAAAAAAATCAGCGGCCATACTACTTACCTACCAAACTTTATAGTTAAGCGGCGATAATCGAAAGGGCGTCGGCCATCAACTCGAAGATCCGAAAGCAACGCAGTCTCGATAAACTTTTTCTCATTCACAGTCATCCGCCAACTATTAGTAAATCTATGATCCATTTTCTTTTTCTGTAAAGTCGCAGTAAATCAGGCACAAAACAACTCGAGGTGCAATATTTTTTCCGTCAGAAAGAAGGAAATTAAAAAAAGGCTCAAATTGCTGTCATATATAGACTGAACGGTAAAAAAAAAGGAAAGAGAAGAAAAAAATGTAGGGTAAGCGATCATACCGGTAAACTGCAGCAGCGGATGAACTTAGAGCGAGAGAGAGAGAGAGGGGCGGGACTGCGGCGGTGTTTAGTCGGCAACGGTGGAGTCCGGAAGGAGAGAGGAGATTGTTTCGTCTAGGGCAAGTCAAATCCACACTGGCTCCGACCATTATTTGACCCGATTCGCTATGACTAATACCGAATTGGCCGTGAACTCTCTCTCTCCCATTTCTGAGTCGTTTTGATCGGGGGAAAAAAAATTAATCAATAACAAAATATTTGATTATTAAAATAAAATAAAATAAAAATAAAAATAATTATTTTTAAAATATAAAATAAAATGATAAACTTTAGACATTATTAAAGTTTTACAAGTCACACAAAAAATTTAGTACTATCACAATTGTAAGGAAAAAAAATTCATTTTTCCAATTAAGATTAAAATTTCTATTTTTATTCTCATCCATTATATGTTTTAAAAACAATTTTTTATTATTCCAAAATTTCTCCAAATGCATTAAATTTTCGAAAATACGTGATAAATAATAAATAATAAAATATTTTAATTTTTATATATAAATATTTTTAACAATACATATATTTTAATATAAAATAATAATAATAATAATATAAAATTACTAAAAATAATTATTTCACATGAGACATTCATAATAAAATACCCTGTAATGTGTCCATGGATTCATATTATTGTACGGGTTAAAAAACTATTTAATCTTTCATATCGGATCGAATTTGAGGTGATCCAATTTCCGTCTCTTTGAATCTAGACCCTTTGAACAAACTAAAAATAAGAGGTCAGATAATTAATAATATTTACTACCTAATTTATCATTCGACGCTTAAATTAGTAGTGTTTCCAAAAGAGTATAAAGCTGTGATGATGTAAAAGAATATGTAGATGCATGCTTTTGGGGGATTGAGTATTTAGTGCACTCGATTGTGAGGCAGCTTAGAGATAGAGAGAGATGGAGAAATTTAGAGTAATCTCCTTTCTTGTTTCTGGATATCCAGGCCTTTGACGAGGTCGTTAATGGTGGTCGCCACGGAGGGCTGGTGAAAGACGACTCCAACGAATGCGTTCAACGAGGAGCGACTCGAGAGAGGGAGAAAGAGGAATCATATTAGGAGTCCATGGCTTCGAGAGTGATGGGGAATTCCTTGTCTTTCTACGAAATCATGGACGTAAATCTCCCTTCATCTCTATCGCTTCCTCTTTTTGGGTTTCTCTATGTGTTCTAGGCTCTTCTGCTACCAGAAGCCCCCCTCTCTCCGTTGAGTAAGGGAGGTGCTTATAGGCAATGAAAGCGGTTCAACCTAACTTGGGCGTCAAGGCTGGACCGCTATCCCACCGGGATCGCTGAGCTATGCAGATAATCATAGGGGGGCTGTAAATGACAATTTCTTTTTTTAGAAACGATTACGTGATCGTGGATGCCTGTCCTCGCTACTGTCGGTTACATTTCCTTCTTCTAGGCAATTCTTCAACCACCATTATGATGGTTGCCATTTGGGAATGATCATACATACGTGGGCGAATATTCTTAGAATGTCAACCATGCAGTTCTGACTGTTTATAGTACGTCATTTCAACGTGCAGGAAGTGGATCGTGGACTGTCTTGATTGGGCCGACTAGGTCGGCCAATGTGCCATTTAGATTCCAAGCCTGCCTATTTTGTTTGTGGACCATCTTCCTGGATTGGGACTTCCCAATAACCTCTTCATTGTAGCCTTGATATCCCGGTCAACCCATGGGTGACAGACCCATCACTAGCTCCCCATACCGAGTGGTTCCAAATTTTAACCCTCGGCATGCAATGATGGGACGTCGTAATATAAATCCGTACACTTTCCTTTTCAAAAAAATTTGCAAACTATTGCTCCGATTAATAGGATTTGGGAGTAATTTTCTAGACTACACCGATTCTCTACGGATTGCACTGGCGACGTGATCTTCCGTAGTAATGGCATGTCAATCTCTTCTTTCGGCCATAAGTAGGGGGCTCGCGACATCTCGCTCCATGAATCATCCACACCAACTGAGCTGTGCAAATGTTTGGAGCAGGCATGAAACTTACATAGCTACCTGCCGAAGTCGACAGAGACCCTGGCTCAATGCTAGGAGCTAGTGCTGAAGGTATGTTAAGGATCTGATTTGGTCTCCCTTTTTTCGTCTTAACACATCCTAGTTTCGCATAGCATTGAGTGAGGTTCGAGCCGATTTTCCCTTTTATCGGCTAGTGACAGAGAGCTCTTACCAGGACAGCCTCGACAGAGTGGTTGCTTGGCCCTTTTGGCGGCAGAGGTTGACACTCCGTCTCCTTCGGCTGAGCAACTCAACTCCAGGTAGCCTACAAGGGTTCGATTCGGAAGTTACTAGTGGGGGTACATTCCCTGAGTTCATACCGAAGCTCAGCCCGTTGTCATTGCATTGGTCTGGTGTTGACGCACGGATCTGCACAACAGTCGATTTGGGTGGATGCTTCTCGGGATAGTACCGATTCTTTGTGCCTCGCACTTGTTGGCGATGCTTTGGCATGCGTTTCCTGCTCATAGTGCAGGAGTGTGATCTTTTAGCCATCTGGGATGTGGTGCTCTCATCGTCGAGATTTCGTCCCAGGGTTGAGTGCTCATGGAGAAGAGCTTAATAGTCGGATGGTCGTTCCATATACTTTTATCCCTTTATGATGTTGTATGTTTGCTTTCAAGAGCTTGTTCTTTGCAAACGGAATCAGTGAATGGAACCATCAAGCATTCTTTGACTTCATGGTGTATCCTCGACATTCTCGCATAATGTGAATGATTGGAGTACTTTTGACTTTTCACCATATGCGGTTCAGATCTTTGACATTCTGATGAGCTGGCTCTCAGACATCCTAGTCTTCTGACGGGCTAGCTTTATGGCCACTCGACCTAGCAACCGACCAAGGAGGGGTCGGTCGACTTGGCCTCAAGGCAGTCTTGGCCTCGTGCCATCCACTTTCATTTCTTCTAGGGGCTGCCTCCGAATGTTGTTGTTTGCCGCAGGGTTGAATGACAAACGACTTGTGTTCAACCCCGACCAATGAGGGATTGAATTCTGATTATTTAAATACTAATTTGAGGACGGTTACACATATTCTCAATAACCTTAAGTCATATCAAATACAAATTAGGTCAGCATACTTGACCACCAATGTATTCTATCTCTCATAGGTAAAATAGCTCACTATATTTTATTATCTGCGACTTTGAGTACAATTTTCAAATTTATCAAATATATTAGGACGTCCGAATATTATAAGGTCTAATCAAATCATTCAAATATAAAGAATTACTATTCCAAACATTTCTTATTGTAAGAAATGGGTTTTCAATAATAAATATATTTATATCGAGAGTTGACGAGAACATCCAATAATAAATCTAAATGTATTGACTACAACTTAGTACATATATAGAAAAATACACGATTTATATAAATTTTATGCACATTTTCATATACACATACTAATATGTCTATATACAGTGCCTAAAAATTATTCTTTTTTTTTTAGAAAATGACAAAACCCACAGATATCAACAGAATCAAAATAAAACCTTCAAATAATCGGTAAAAATATCATGCATGTATAATAAAATAAAAAAGGGCTAATTTAAAATTGTACCAATGAGTTTAAAATCTTCAAATCGGAACAGAAATATATCACATGTAAAATCAGATCAAATATAGGATTAGAAGATACTTATCTGAACTTTATTCAAAGCAGATTTATTAAAAAGATACTCCGAGGTACCCAAATCGGGCATTTTCTCTCCTACCGGCACGTCACCTGCGCACTGCATCCCTTCCTCTCCTCGGCTGCCTCTTCTCCTTCTCTCTCATCCCATTCCCTCTCCTTCTACATCACGCCTCTGTCTCTCTTCACCTTCCTCCTTCACCGATAGCAGCTCCAACACAAGCGATAGCGGCAACCACAGTGGCAACAACCTGACGATGGTGGCGCATGTAAGCTGGTGACAGTTTTCTCTCTCTTCACCACACCTCAATCTATTTTTTCACAATTTAACTGATTTCTCCCAAAATCGGTACATACAATCCCAAAATCGGTATTCACAATGAGCAGGGAAAGATTTACTTACTTTGATTTCACCTTTCCTTTGGTGACGGCAGTGACAACGACGACTGTTCTGCTTCAGTTCGCAATTCCTTTCTCTAATCACACCGGTGCACAAAAAGAAGAGTAATATCACGAAGATGGTTTCGTCGACTTACATTCGCGGTGACAGCAATAATGACAACAGTAGCCCCACACCTACCTTCTCTCTCTTCTCATTTTCTTCCTCTCTCTTTCCCTCCCTCCATCTTTCCTCTTGTTTTTCTTCTCTCTCCATGACACCTACCGCCTCACTTTTTTCTTTTCTCTTTTTTTTAATTATATTATTATCATATATTTATA
>JAOVVI020008788.1:0-13992 GCA_028571085.2 Nepenthes alata
CCTGTTAGGGAAGGCTTTCGGGCTTTGCCCCTGTCGAGGGACTCCGGACGCAATTTGGCACAGATCTGGCCATTACTAGGCAATCAAAGTGAATCAATATTCGCTGAAGATCTAGTGGCCTAATGACCTCATGGCCCGGGCGGCCATGGGTGACTAGGCCTAGTAGTGGCTAGAGGACCAACTGAGCTGTGATGCATGGGATGAAAGACCAGAGTAGTATGGTCCACGTCGCTCTCATGACAACAGGAGGTCCCCTACTCAGGAAGAAACTCCACATAGTATCGGAGGACACTTTGTTGACCTAACAAGGTCACCGTTCATGGTGGGGATTCAGTCGTCTCCATCTCCTCATAGCATCCAGGAATTGAACCTGAAGCCCTGCAACTGAGGTTTCGATCCGGTACTCCACCTGGGTCACTCCTACGTTTCGCCAGACTTCCAGGGCCTCGTAAGTTCCCAACGTAGTGTCGAAAGTAGGTTAGGATGCTCTTAAGGGTGTTAGAGTCCTCAACACCTTGCATGCGGTGTTTTATGCGAAAAGATGCTACTAGCATGTCAAGCAAGGTGGGCAGCAGGCTGGAATGCCCTCCATATGGTAGAGCCCTCTGTCCCTTTGCCTGTGGCATTTCATACCAAAAGATGCTTCCCTTGCGTTGACCAAAGTCCATACTCGGTACCTATGGGTCACATGTTAGCAATGAAGGCCCAACATCCAAATCATTTAATGGGTTCAACGTGATAGACCCAGTCTTTCATAGTGTAGAGACCGTAGGCGCGAGGTCATCGAGTGGAGCGATCAGTCTCGCTCTTGTTAGGGACCATTCCCAACCTCGACAACCCTTCGAGGTGAAGCATACGTGCTACGCACTCAGATCCAAAAGTTGGTCCCGCCATCCTGGGTGCCCTCCTATTAGGGACTAAATTATATACTTTTATTGATAATTATTTGTCACTAAATTATTAGCTTTAGTGAGAAATTTGTCTAGTCATTAAACATATTTTTTAGTGATGCAATTTAGTAATAGTAGTGGCAAAATTTGTAGTCATTAAAATTTATATTTTTTTGTGACAAAATTATTTTTTGTCATCATAAGATATCATTTAATGAAAATATAATTTTATCACTAAAAAATCGTTTTAATAACAAAATATTAATTAGTCACTAAATATTTAGTGACAGACTTTTAGTATCTAAATAGTGATAAATTTAAATTTTGTTACTAAAATTTTTAGTGACTAATTTATCACTAATAGTAACAAAATATTTTGTCACAAAAAAGAAAAATTGTTGTGGCAAGTAGGTTTATATACTTTAAGAATACGATTCTTAGCTATTACATACAACCCAACGGCTAACTTTATTTTTCAATTTTTATAAGAAAATTTTATATTTATGGCAAACAAAAAATTTAGAATAATATTTATAAATGTTAATTTAAAATTTTATTTTCTATAAATATTATTCTAAAGATTATATTTTATAATAAATATTCAATTTGTTTCAATTATATACGTACCACTTGAGTATAAAAAAAATTTTAAGACGTCAAAAATTAATTCAGTTAAGTAAGTTGTTGAAAGTAATTATATATTCAAATAAAAAATTAAATAAAAAAAAACTCGAGTGGCGATTGAGCCACATTTAAGTGATATTCTTGTACCGATGACTGTGACGTATCGTATTTTTAATCAAAAATTTGGTAAAGTTTCGACTGTATTACGGATATCAGCCAAATACAAAACCTATATAAAAATCCTATATATCAAATATACAACCTCAATAATACTAAAAATTCATGAGTATCAACCCCAACTTCTAGGCAAAACAACAAACTAACATAGGATCCTAAAAACTACCACAATCATTTCGTGGTTCTAACGTTATGTCTCCGTACACAATATTGGATATAGAGAGATACCACTAGGTAACTGAAATAAATCGTAAAAACCTGTAAAAGTATAAACATCCATCTATAAACATCCATTATATGTATATATTCGTGAATAAAATCTAATTAAAAATACAGAATAATCCCTTCATAAGTCATAAGACTATAAAACTAAATCTATAAGATTATCTTCATCGTCTTCGAGCTTAGCCGACTTAAATCCTTCTACCCTACCTCACCGGGTGCTACTCATACTTATCTGAAGGGAGAAAAATAACAAATGTGAGTCAAAAATTCAGCAAGACATATATATATATCAAAGGACATGCATATTGTCATATTCAAAGTATAATAGTGCATATATGAAGGGATAAGAATGCACATGAGATTGTAAAATATAATTTAAAAAAGAATACTTTCATTGTTCGTTTCATATTTTTTTTAATTCATTTCCTTTATCTTGTCTTAATTATCAATTTATGCCAAATATTTATTTAATTTAGGAGCCAGGGGTCAGTAGGCCTTACTGACAAAGAAGTGGTCGGTCGTAACCTAAATTGTATTTGCTCCTATACAATCAAAAGTCATCTCCTCCTATTCATGACCCAGAGGTGGCCCGTTTACATACAATCCCTATAGATTGGGCCAAAAGTCACAATACGGATCCAAAACAGACAATGACCGTCCGCTATAATATACTAAGACATATCAAGAAATATCATCTACTATAAAATACGGCCATAATATACGATTAGAGTAATCTTTGAGTTTTCACTATAATATTTTTACATGTCAAAATTTATTATTTATAATCCTTTGTCCAAGTTTCTTAATTCCTTATTTTATTAGGTAATTCTGTTTTTAAGTATAAAATCCTTCATTCCTACTCTATTGGAGAATGTTTCATAAGCAAATTAGTTTATCGTTCTAGAGAATAGTTTATAGATCCATCACTTCATTACACAATTTTCTCCATCACTTAATTACAGAATTTTTTTCATCACCAAATTTGCTTTTTTATAAGCATATTTTGATACAAATTTTCATATTTTCTCATGAGCTTAAATCTTCATGCGATCATATTTCATGCATAATTCTTCTTTGGAGTTTGAAAAATTTAAGAATTCATTTTCATTTTATACCAAATAGAATTATATGGTTTCCAATCGATAATCATTTCATAATTGGTTCATGACATAACTTTCGGAACATATTTAATTAATATTTTTGTAATATATACATAAATGTTTATAAGGCTTGGAATAAATAAAGAACTCTTACCACCGTAAACCGAACGTAACTTTAGAACGTTCAGGTATCAAATATCTTCCCAAAAGCATGCTATATAACCTCCGAAACTAAAGACATTCATAAATTACGGTTAATTCGGATAAAACTTAAAGGGGGTACGGGTTAGGGTTCCAATGAGTATAAAACCCCATAAAACTACCAATTTGGGCATCAAATTAATAAATTGACATGATCACGGTGCAGGTAATAATATTCTAATGCCAATTTATATAAAAATTTTAATTTATTTGGTGAAATCTCCTAGGGCGTGGGTTTTGGATTCCGTGTCGAAAAATAGATTAAAACTACAAAACCGGGTATGAAATTCACATATTTGCTTGCCCAAGTCATGGGTAATAATTATCTAAGGCAAAATCATGTATAAAACCAGAAATAAATTGTGAAACAGGTTCGGGCGCGGGTTAGGGTTCTGGGTTGTAAAAAACCGCTCAAATCTCAATATTCAGATATAAAATCAATGTATTTTCATGTTTAGATCATGGGCAATATAATATATAAACTTATTCGGGTATCAGAACGAGGATACCCGAAAAAATAGAGTAAGAGTGCAAGAAAATGAAAGATGAGAGTATGAATGCACTTATTTTGACCCGATCTATTACTTTTCTAACTAGTATTAACTCAAAATTAGACCTCGGGACCTTGGATTCTCCCTTCTCTCCCTCTCTCTCTCTTCCCGTGCATGGAGGCTGAAAACTGGTTGAATCGAAACCCTCGCGGGTTTAAATACCTCAGGCCAGCTTAGGCTTGCTGGGCTTGGCACCGTGGCACCACCTTGGGCGCCCCGCGGGCCTTCCTCCACCAACTCGTCTCACGGTCTCAAAACATAATTTTTTCATACGAATTAAACTCATTCTTAATCAAATTAACTCAATTGTCCGCATGCATGATATTTAGAAACCGATACATTACAATGACAGTACTAGGTTGATTAAGAAGTGTAAGAAGCAAAGCTTGTGCATGTATGATAGTATATAATCGCTCTTGAAGAACATAAGAAACATGCTTATGAGTGCATGGCAGCAACGGTACCCTTAAGGCCATGTATGAAGGATGTCTGTATGCTAATAGTATTTGAGCATTCCATCTAATAGCACATGACTGGCCCTTGCACGCTAGTCTAGGCATATAAGGACTTTTAACAGGATTTACATTATCTTGCTAGGAATGTTGAGAGAGGTTAGTGAAAGAGAAGAGGAACAGAAAGATAGAAGAACAGAGAAAGAAAAGAAATGTGATTTTAAAGTATTTTTGATTTAGATCTTAATGATTTTTAACTTAAGAGAAATAAACTAATTACTTCCTTTCATCTCCCCAAATCCATCTGTTGTCATGACCAACTAGAAAATATTAAAAATATGCATCAATAACCCTTTTTATTGAGGCAATTTCTTACCAGTATAAGACGACATATGTCATACAATTAAAAACATACGAAGCAAAAATAATAATATATAATATCTGAAATTGGGAATGGTATGGTGGCAGTTACTCGCAACTCTATATTTATGAAGTAAGTTTGATTTACCATCAGATCTCTAGCATTTGATGGGAATATGACAAGCTCCCGCGATCCTCCTGGCACCACCGACGTACTTCGTATATTTTGGGTTTTTTAAGTAGGCACAAAGGAGTGGCTTTTGCTCCCTCAATTTGGCACAAGCAGCGGGGGAAGGAAGTGCCTCCATCTTAAATCCTTGTGAGCCAGGGCCCCCTGGACATTTGACACACAGCTGCATAGCAAGCGTTAGGGTTATTTCCTCCGGTAGAACTATCGCCGCCGCAACCACCGCCAGGTAGAATGCAAGATGACTCATTTGGATCTTCATCCTTAGTGGGTGGTAGCGGTGGTGGTAGAGAAGGTTGGGTGATCCTCAATTTATGGAGAGAATGGAGGAAAATTGGAGTGAAATGATAATACACACTGGCCCTACCAGAATTTTAGCGGACAGTGGGAGAAGAAAAGTCATGGGGCTGCAATCGATAGTCTCATTTAATTTTTTCTTTTTGCCCTGATAAAAAATATTTTTCTAATGTTGTTTTTGTATTAATTTTGTTTCATGTGAAAAAGTTAAGTCAAAGTTGTTATATTTTGAATTGTATTATTTTGACATAAATATGCGTATGATTTTGAAAATTAAAGAAAATATAAATTGAGGTAAATTTTCATATATAATTGAAATACAAAAAATAAATGTGAGAATAAAGTATTTAAAATTAAAAATTTTAAAAATATTTATCTTATTATTTCGTTAAAATTTAGTTTCTTAAAAAGTTAAGATTTGATTCAGTGAGAGATGAGAATGAGTCCCAGCAAGGCCCCGTTTATTTGTTGTGGAATATATTTATGTATTGGTGTTGGGATGAGCAATGAAAGATATTTTTCACGCGTTTGATATTTGGTAAGTATAAAAAATTAACTAAATATTTTTATGGAAAATAATAATAAAATTTAAATTTAAAAAACAGCCTACTCTATTATAAATAAAAAGTTATTTTTTAGAACTTGTTTAATATTTATCAATGACTACATTCATTCATTAATAAAATTTTTATCCGAAGATTATATCATTTCGATTTATAATATCATAAACTGCTGTTTGTCACTTGTTGGCGAAGCCGCAGGACGCCACCATAGTCACTAGACAGCATACCAGGCATTGGTTGGCACATGATGCATTGAACCTTTATCATCTGTTAAACGTAAAAAAAAAAAAAAATTTATGAGAAGTAATTTTTTAAATAATATCTTTTTTATAAAATGTCAATATTATTTTCTATAAACATATTTATTATAGAAATTATTTTATTTCAATAATTATAATAAAAATTATATATGGTCATTGCTTATAAAAGAATAAATTTTATATTTGAAGATGAGATCCTTTATATAATATAATTATTTTTATTTAAATAGTTATATTTTTACATAAAGACTTCCCTATATAAATTTCGTAAATCAATAGAATAGATGAAACTAAATGTTCTTAATTATTTTTAAGCCTTTTAATTAAAGTTTGCATAATAGAAATTTTTATAATTTTTAAGCCTTTCAAACTTTTATATATAATAGAAATAGAAACAATAAAATAGAGAAATTTAAATATTTTTTTTATTCTTTTAAGCCTTTTGATTAAATTTTATATAACAGTATTTTTTGTAAATTTTTAACCTATAATTTTTAATCCTTTTAAATTTTTATATACAATAGAAATAAAAAAAATAAATGTGGGATAAAATATTTAAAATTAAAAATTTTTAAAATATTTATCTTATTTGAAATATATAGTTAAAATCTAGTTTTTTAACAAGTTAAGATTTTATTCTTTATTAAATATTCTTTATTATCTCATATATAAAATTAAATATCCATTATTGTTTTTAAGTCTTATTATAAAACTTTGACAAAGCAAATAAACATTGTTGGTAGATCTTAGATGGTGGCTAAGAATTGGTATTGTCTCGGATGGAAACATACAGCGGGACTATTTCTTAATATCATTTTTACGACTGTGTCGACATCTACTCTAATGATAAAGATCTTATCAGTATTATTTATACTGATATGCTGCTTATACAACGATTCGATACTGATTCTCGTAATAATGATTCACAAAACAAATATCATGCCTCACCAACACAGTGAAACCCTATTTGTGTCAAATAAGATAATAAGACGCTACATGTCCTTTAATTAATGAAGTATGTAATAGAAATAAATTGGCTGTTTGATGTATCTTATTTATATCTAAAATTTAATGGTTCATATTTAATTTAAAAATTAAAAATATCATAACTATTTTTAAGTTTTTTTTTTTATTTTTATAATTTAATTATTTAATATTATAATAATTAAATAACATCTTTTAAAATTAATTATATACTTTTAAAAATATGCACATGACTCGGAAATGTTGGATCAAAAGTGATGACCCATATATTAGAGGAGCATATATGGCTTGTCCGGTTTTCCCTTTTTCAGCCTTATCAAAATAGAAATCGAACAAAATATTATATAATTTTTTAAAAAATTGAGAATAATTTCATAGTTTTTTTAAGATTTTATTAATCTTTTATAGATTTTGTTGTGGTATCCTATTTTATAAATGCTTTAAAATAAGTTTTGAAAAGCAAAGCGACATGTTTGATTGAATTAACTTTGTCAATTGAGATATATATTTAATTAAAGCATGCTTTATAAATGTGGGATATTATTAAAGGTAAAATGTATCAAATTATTGTTTTCAAATTTTGAATATAACTTAAATATGATAATTTAATAAATATAATAATCTAGAAAAAATAATTTAATTTTCTAAGTACAAAAATAAAAATAAAATAACTTAAATTAAAATTTTCAATTAGACCCTTTAGAAAGACTTGCTTAAAAAAAGGAATAAGGAAATTAAATGGACTTTATTGCCTGTAACATATTTTGAAATACACTAAGCTGCACAGTAAGCGGCTCATAAATCACGTGTGACGTACTGTATTTTTTACTGAAAATTTGACAGAATTTTAACTGTAATACGGTCGTCGATCTTATATAAAATCTGTAAATACCTTACACAATATACATATTTATCCACAAAATCACAAACACAAGATCCAAAAATCACAATACATATACGGCTCCAAACATCATGACTCCGGATATCCTGTTGGGATAGAGGCATGCCACCAATCCCTGAAATACTCATCACAGAAACCAGCGAAAGAAATCCATAATCCAAATATAGTATATTCTAATTAGAGCATATCACCACTACTGAATAATATACAAAAGAGCAAAACATATGCATACAATCTTCCTTGTCCAAAATAATCATCATCTGTACAAAAAATACAAGTAATACAATCCCCTAAAATTACAAAATACCACATCCCAAGCCCCAAACTAAGCAATGATTCTCTAATCCTTTTCATCGGGTATGAACTTGTGCTGACCATTCGAGAGAATCACAAAATAGTAAGGAGTGAGCCAATTATTCAGTAATTCACATATATAACCAAGGATATACAAATTTCATAATCAAAATCATAACAATGCATGCAGGAAGAAAATAGAAATGCATATGAGATCATAAAATATGATTAAGAAAAGAATACTTTCACGATACATTCTGAATTTCTTTAATTCATTTTATTTTTCTTTTCTTAATCATCATATCTTGTCAAAATCTTATTTTATTGGGGATCAGGGCCAATAGGTCTTACTGAATAAAGTAGCAGTCGGTCATAACCTGAATTGTGTTTGTTCTTATACAATTAAAAGACATCTCCTCTTATTCAAGACCCAGAGGCAGGTCGTCTACATACAATCCCAATAGACGGGGCCATAGCCACACGTGACACCAAAGCAAACAATGATCTTTCACTATAATATATTAATGCATGCCAAAATATACTATTTGATGAACATTTCTCGATCTGAGTTCTTAGTTCTTTATTTCCTTAGTAAATTCTGCTCTTAAACTCAAAATTTTTCGTTCCCACTCTATTGGAGAATAGTACATAAGTCTATCATTTAATTATAGAATATCCCCCCGTTATTCTTTTTTTATAAAGTATATTCAGATAAATATTTTCATATCCTCGTGAGCTTAAGTCCTCACGTGATCATATGCATAGTTTCTTTTAAAACTTAAAAGAATTAGAAACTTCTTTTCCCATTATGTCAAATAGAATTTTAAAACTTCCAAACAATAATTCTTTAACAAATAGTTCATAACATGATTTTTAAAATATACAAAATTAACATATTCATAATACATACCATTAAATGCCAATCTATCGTGTTCATAACCTAAGATTCAATTTTTCAAGTCCATATTATGCATAAAATCCAAAGCAAATGGGAAAAAAGTGCGGGGCGCGGGTTAGGGTTCTGTTAGAGACAATCCACACCAAACCAAATATGAAAAATTGGGTACCAAATTGATAAATTTTCATATTCAAATCATGGGTTTCCATTATTTAAAATCAAATTATGTATAAAATCTAAAATAAATGGGTAAAAGTGGTCCGACGTGGGTTAGGAGTTTCGGGTTTAAAATACTGTGCAAATTTCACAAATCGAGCACCAAAATAACAAATAATCATGCATGAGGCGTGAGTATTATAAAATATATACTCATATGGGTATCGAAATAAAAATACCCAAGAAAAAAGGAACAAAAATACAACAAGAGAAAAAAAAGTATATAGGTGCCCTTATTTTAACCTTATACTCCGCATATCAGAAGAAAGGATGGTTCGAAATACCTAAACGACACGTTTCTCTCTCCTGCCGTGCCTTTCTTTCTCTACCAGATTACTTTCTCTCTCTTACTCCACGGCCATCGGCACCGGTCGGCTTCGCCGACACTGCCTCCAACTACCGCCGACCAGTCACGCACCGCCGCTGCCACCGACGCCTCTCTTGGCTGCGGACGACAATCCTGCACACTACCCCTCTCTCTCCTATGCAAGCCCGCCTCGCATGCGACCGTCATTGCCTTAGCCGCCTTGTACGGCCATCATCGGCCTTCCCGACGTCATCTCCTCGGCGTGACGGCGTCGTTTTTTTCCTATTTTTTTCCGGTTCACCTGATTTCTTCCAAAATCGATACATACAACCTCAAAATCAATATTCACAAAGAGAATTGAAGAATTTACTTACCTCAATTTCACCCTTCTTCTTCAGCGACGGCGGTGGCTCTTCCTTTGGCTCGAGACTTCTCCTTCCTCTCACATCATCGAACAAAATGGAGTTTGAATCATAGAAAGGCTTCGCCGAGCTTCATCCTTCGGGGTTGAGTGTTGGGCTTGTTGGAATGAAACTTGGCATGTGGGCTATTGAAAGTTAGCCTTGAGCATCGGTGATAAGTGACATCAATTGACGGGGGCTTGCTTGCCACAGGTCTGGCACCAACACTAGCGGCAGACTAAGCATGGGTATAGCTGGCATGTACCCAATTATAAGAAAATCTTATATTTATCAAAAATATAAAATAACATTTATAAAAAATAAGTTAAACTTTTATTTTTATAAATTATATTCAAAACGTTATATCTTATAATAAATATTACAATTTGTTTCAATTATGTATGTAACACCAAATTATACAATTTTTTTATGACATTAGAAGTTAAATAAATTATTAAAAATAATAATATGTTTGGATAAAAATTTAAATAATTTAGAGAATTAGAATATTAATTAAACCACGATTGAGTGACACTCTTACGCATATGATGGCACCGGGTTGCATTAGAATTATATGTAATGAAATTTCTACAAACATTACAATATATAGTCATGACTAAAGAACACATAATTGTTATTTTTGGGTTATATCTTAATAATTTTCAACTTAAAATAAGTACACTAAATACTTCTTTTCATTTGTTGTTAAAATTTTTAGAATATTTTTTTCTATTCTTATTTAAATATACATATATGGGATTAAACACACAATATACACTAATGTTAAGTATCTAAAATAAATATTTACTTTAGTTTTCTTTACTATTTTATAGTTTTAAAATAATGTAAACACTAAAAATGGAGTCCATTTGAGGATTGAGGGAGACTCTATCTCTCACAGAGATAGAAAGTCTTCAACTGTCTATCTCAATTATATATTTTTAAATAAATGGCATGATTTAATTATTTTAAAATAATTAATTTTAACTATTTTTTAATTTTTTTTAAAAAAAATATTTAAATTATAATTAATTATTTAAAAATAAACAATTGAAATAAAGAGATAGCGCCCCTTCACCTCCATATGCTCCCTAATCTGTCTATTTTCATAACCAAACAAATGTGAAAATATTAAAAATATGCATCGATATCCATTTTATTTATATAATTTTTTACTGGTATAAGATGCCACAAGTCACACAACAGAAAACGAAGGAAGTAGAAATAATAATATATAATATCTGGAATTGGGAATAGTTCAGTGGTAGCTGCTCGCAATTCTGCATCTGTAAAATAAGTTTTGTTCATGCCTGATATTTAGCATTTGATGGTAACACCGCAAGCTTTGGCAAACTTATTGGCATCATTACCGGTGACGTACCGCTTCAACAAAGGGTTCTTGTAGTAGCCACACAGGCATGGCTTTTGCATTCTCAATCTATCACAACAAGCGGGGGAAGGCGGTGCCGCCGTCCCAGACGCCGGTGCGCAAGGGCTCAATGCAATTGGGTTACACGTCACAGCATGTGTTAGGGTTGTTTTCTCTAGCAGCACCACTACTGCCGCGATCACCACCACCAGGTAGAATGCAAGATAACTCACTTGGATCTTCATCTTTGGTAGTGGGTGGTGGCGGTGGTGGTGGAGGAGAAGTCTGAAGTGATCCTCAATTTATAGAAATAATGGATGGAAATTGAAGTGAAACAATAGGGTCATTAATAAACTGTCCCCGCTAGACTTCTAGTGGACAGTTTGGCAAGAAAAGACATGGGGCTGTGATAGATAATCCCATTTAATTATTTTGCCCTAATAAAAATATATTTTAATATTGTCTTTGTATTAATTTTGTTGTATATAAAAAATTAAGTTAAAGTTGTTATATTTTGAATTGAATTTTTAATTCAGAATTAAAAATTAATTGGCGATACTTTTGGCTGTCATGTCAAGTGCTGGATGACTAATCTCATCCTGTTAGTTGTTAATGACAACAACTAGCAATCAATTTAAATATGAATATATCAAAGACTAATATTTGATAAATTCAAATATAATTTTTATCATAAATATTAATACCGTCTTAAAATATTACCATAATCAATAATAATAGATATCCAATGTCTTTGACTGATTTGTGTTATATTCTATATTATTATATATATGTGTTTGATGCGTACTTGGATCCGATTTCGAACAGATTCGGATTCCTCTGTGTGGTTTGAACCGGCTCCGTTCGTTGAGTACGAATCCTGCACACCACTAAAGCGAACAAGAGGTCAGCGTTATCGGCGAAAAGTTTTCCACCGAAAATACTCCGACGCTCAAGTCAGTAAGTCAGTCTTTGAAGAAAGAAACTGAAAGCTTTTTTGAACAAAGCGGTAGGGAGAAGGAGTGTGTAATCCAGATGTAAGAGAGACGCAATGTCTTTCTTGTATCTGGATGGTGGGAATGCAGAAAATGGCCGTAAGGGCTCGTTTGTTGCCTGGGAGTTTGTTGGCGTTTGTGTGGTTCTGAGAGTTTGGCTGCCCGGAAAGAGAGAGCTCGTTTCTCAGAATACTTAGAATTTTTTGGTCTCAATGCCAATGTTTTGCGAAAGCCTCCATAGAATGGTGATCCTAGGGTTTCTTTTATGGCTGAGAGGGTGATCTTCCTTATTTGGAAGGCGTGATCCCCTCTGTCCACATTGGCCGGCTTGTCCTCTGGAGCCGATGCCAGTTGCCAAGGTGGGAGTGATTGTTTCCTTATGTGACGACCAACAACTTTCTAAGTCTGTTTCCTTTCTTCTCAACATATTATCATTGGAGTGCCTTGGTTGGCAAGGAATAGGGAAGATCTGGCGTCTTCCTTATTTAAATGGCGCCAATCTTGTCAATATCCTTTTTCATGTAAATTGAGATCGTGGAAGATGCTTTGAGAGGTATGGTTGGCCGTCGGATGAGTTGTGGGCCCAAACAGAGTATGCCAATTACTGTAGAAAGACATTTATGGGCCCAACGTGTAGGGCGCTGACGGTCAACGCTTGAGTTGACCGTTTACGCGTTGGCCGCCTTCGTGGAGAATGAAGGGAGAGTAGCCAGCGATCAACTGATGGGCTGTGGGCCAGAATGGAATAGGCCCATCACTGTAGGAAAGTCTCTAAAGTCCCAATCGAGCTGCGCACGGGCGGTCAACATTGAGTTGACCGTTTGCGAGCAAGTTGGCCGCCAAGATGGTCAACGCCAATGTTGACCGTTTTGGGCTTTCTAGTTCTTGGGCCCGTCTTCTCGCTGGACCGTAAAAACGTTGACTGGCCTTCTTAGACTTCCGTTGACCTCTCTTTGGCCGGCCGATTATTGGTGTACCCATCAATTTTAATACAATTTTACTTACTTATCAAAAAAAAAAAACTACAGTTTGGCAATTTTAAAGGTTTTCTCCTTGTTTCATTTTTTTCTAATTATATTCTTAGGCTTTATTTCAGCACCAACTTTATAGTATGTAAATAAAAATTGACCAAATTCTAAATAGATATGGTAACGACATATGATGCCTTGTCACACACGAGCATCTTTAAAGAAAATTATAAATTTTCCTACTTTTTTGAATAATGCAGCTTATGTATTATTTTTAATGTTTATACAAATATGTTTTTATAAAACAATTTATAATTGTGGACATATATTAAATCAGTTTATCAAATTAGAGTTTTTTTGGTATGTCGGTTAAATCTCAGGACCATAGGCCACAATATAGTATGGGAAAAATTGAATCGTAAGATGACTACGGTTGGGCATGCCATCTGAACAAGAATGCCTGAATGCCAGACGATAAGTTTGGAGATTAAAATTAATCTTGTAATACGATCAGTTGTTAAACAATTTATATGTAAAGCTAAACTCTAAACAACTACAAAATAATTCCTTAATGATATGTTTGGTTATTAGAATAGAATAGAGTGAAAATAGAATAGTCATTCCCAAGAAATAGAACAGGACAAAAATAGAATAGAAAATTATTATTTTTATATTTGGTTATTAAAATAAAATAAGTTGAGAATTAATATTTTAATATTTTATTTATAAAATAGTATGATAAATAATATAAAAATTTATCATAATAACTTTTTTG
>JAOVVI020008789.1:0-13989 GCA_028571085.2 Nepenthes alata
AGATAGCTGTGATGAATTACATCTGATCCCCTATCTTCACTTTGCATTTGTAGCCTTTGGTTTTCCTTGATCTTCACCCTTTCTCCTGTGGCGCACTCTTTTTCATTCTAGGGTTTATTCTTAATAATAATAATAATAATATTATTATTATTATTATTATTATTATTATTTGTTTTCTTCCTTTATTGCCACCCTTTGGGGAATTTATTCATATTTGTCGGTTGAGAAAGCTCCTTCCTTTAAAACACCTTGCCCACAAGATGAGGGTATTTGAGCTTGAGAGAGTGAAGAGACTCCTAGGTGTTATTTTCCTCAGTGGTTCCTTTCCATTTAGTCAAGACATTTACAACCTTCCTTCCTGCTATCTTCCACATCCTTCGTCCCACTACTTGCTCAGGCTTGGGCAAGATTTCTCCTTTCAAACTAATAGGAGGTAAGGATAGCAACATTTCAGATCTAGATCCATCTTATTTCTTTAACACAGATACATGAAACACTAGATAGATCTTTATAGATGGTGGGAGAGCTAGTCACTAAGCCACAATTCCTACCCTCTCCGTAATTTCATATGGTCCGAAGTATTTAGGCGCTAGTTTTGAATCCTTTGAAAATAATACTGACTTTTGTAGGTATGGTTGTAGGCGGAGATAAACAAAGTCCCCGACTTGGAACTCCCACTCCCTTCTATACTTGTCGTACTATGTTTTCATACATACTTGAGTTTTCTGCTAATTCTCTTTTAGAAGGTTTAGGATTTGGTCACATGTTCGTAGCTCTTCGTCTACTGTCTCATTGACAGTAGCCCCTTTAACAAACCTAAGCAGCTTTAGGGGTGGGTGTCGATAGACAGCTTCAAATGGTGTTATTCCTGTCGAAGAATATTAGTCAATGTTATACCACCATTCAGCCATAGCTAGCCATTTTGACCATAGTTTGGGTTTATCACCCACATGGCAGTATAAATACTGCTTCAAACTCCTATTTTTTATTTCAATCTGTCCGTCAAATCATGGATGACAAGCTAAATGTATTGCAATCAAGTCCCTTGTACTTTGAACAATTCCTTAGTCCCTTATACTCTAAACAATTCCTTCCAAAAAAGGCTTAAAAATATGGTGTCTATGTCACTGACTATAGTTATAAGAGTTACATATAACTTTACGGCATGAGAAAAAGTTGAGCAATTTTTGCCACTGTGTAGAGATAAGTGAGAGATATAAAATGGGCGTATTTGATTAAATGGTCCACAACTACCAAATTATTGGCATATCCCTTGATGAGGGAAGATCTTCTATGAAATCCATAGAGGGGTTTGACCACGGAAGCTCGATTATAGGTAAGGGTTGGAGGAGACCGTACAGTTTCTAAGGGTCAATCTTGGTGGTTTGACAAATGGGGCACTCCTTGACAAAGTGTTTAGTATCGCCTCGCATTCCTTTCCAAAAGAAATCTGTCTTAACCCGACTCAAGGTTTCAAGATAACCTGAGTGTCCAGTTGAAAGGCTAGTATGGACCCATTCCAACACTTGTTATTTGATTTCTGAATCCTGACCTATAAAAAAGTTTCTTTTTTTAAAAAAAAAGTATAGCGTTTTTTAAAATTAATCTCATTGGCCTGTAGTGTTTCTTCACAAATTTTCTAAAGGAGATTCTAAACCTTAGGGTTGGTTTGGTAAGAGGTCTTGAGCTCGTCAATCTAGTTCGAATTTAAGTAGGATACCATCATGAGTTTTAGTTCCTCCTCTTTTCGAGATAGAGCATTCGCTACCTTGTTTTCATAGCCTTATTTGTACTTAATGATAAAATCGTAACCAAGTGGCTTAGAAATCCATTTTTACTATGACGGGTTACTAACTTTTGTTCCAGAAGGAACTTGAGACTTTGTTGATTGATTTTGACAATAAATGCCCATCCTAACAAATAGAATCACCACTTCTTGATTGCTATAACTAACACCAACAACTCTTTTTCTTAAGCCAAAAAGTGGAGGGTCCTCCCTTTAAGGGCAAGGCTGAAAAAGGCTATTGGTCATTGCTCCTTCATTAACACTGCTCTAATGCCTACCCCTGAAACATCACTTCAATCAAGAATCATTTTGTGAAATCAAGTCAAGTCAAAACAAAAAACCTTAAACCTACTCATCTTAGTATGCAACTGATGAGCTTCCAAAACTCATAAAGCTTTTTGGAGATGCACTTCATGTTCCTCCTCCATAGGGCTGAAAATTAGAATATCATCGAAGAATAGGAGTATGAACTTCCAGAGGTAGGGCTGGAAAATCTCATTCATTAGCTCATAGAATGTGGCCAGAGCATCGATCAGGCCGAATAGCATTATGATGAATTTGTAGTGTCCCTCTGAGTTTGGAATGCAGTTTTAGAAATGTCTAATTCCCTTATTCTGATTTGATGATACCCCAACCTTAAATCAAGTTTCAAAAAAATGGTGGCTCCATGTAATTGGTCTAATAGCTCATCAATGACTGGAATGGTAAACTTATCTTTGATTGTTTTGTAGTTTAGGGCCTGGTTATCCACACACATTCGCCAGCTCCCATCTTCCTTCTTCACAAACAAAACCGGTGATGAGCAAAGACTCCAACTGGGCCATATTAGCCCTAATTCCAGCAAGGCCTGCACCGATTTCTCTATTTCACATTTCTGGAAGTACAGGAAATGGTAGGGCCTTACACTAATTGACCTGAAGTTGTCATTGAACACAATATGATGCTCCCTACCCCAATCTGGAGACAACCCTCTCGACTCCCGAAAAACTTGTTCAAATGGCCTTAACAAGTTTATCGCCTTTTTTGGTAAGCCTGGCGTTTCTCCTAATTCAAAGCTGTCCAGGAGTCCCAGCACTACTCGTTTTCTCTAACTAGAATTCGTAGTCACGTACTATCCTCCTGCATAATATCTCCATTTTTCTTTAATCCTTGAAAGCACACGATCCATCTCTAATCTTGCAACTCCATTTGAAGGGTCGGAAAATTCCACATGATAGGTCGTAAAGTAGACATCCATTCACCCCTAAAATTGCATCCTGCCAGCCCAAGGCTAAAATAAGGAGGCTAGCCTTGAATTGGAAATTCTACACTTCGAGAGTCAAATTTGTGTAGGATCCCTCTCCTTGAACTATTTTTCCCATTGTTGATTTGGACCCTCACATTGGATTGTTCCAACCTCCACTTCATCCTCCAGACTAGACTAGCGTCAAGGAAGTTGTGGGTACTTCCTAATTTAATTAGAACTAGCCCTCACACTCTATTTATCTTTCCTGTTACATGCATGGTCTTATAGTGTTGGGCTTTCATAATTGCATGCAATGAGATCTCCGCCAAGGATTCGTGACCGGGGTGAACTTCTTGAGTTAGGGCTCTTCAGGACCCTTCTCGAAGTTTGGCTCCTCTAACTCGGCCACTTCTACCAGGAAGAGTCCGTATCCAGCGCATTTGTGCCTCAAGTTCCATTTTTCATTGCAAGTTTAACATAAGTCTCGTTCCCTTCTCTCCACATGTTCAAGTGTGATCCAAAGGACTGTCGTCTCTAATCTGGTAGCGGCTCTTGATGAGCAAGTTGCCCCGAACAGGGAGTGATGATGTATATGGCTTCTAGTCGAGGCAGTATAACCCTAGCTCTCTTTTTACCAACTCGTAACAAACTCCTGAATTTGGGCTATTCCAAAAGCTTGATGGAGGTTGGTTGGGTTTAACAATTTTATGAGATGATGAATATCATCCTTCAAGCCTCCCAAAAAATAAATAAATTTCACCTAAGACGAAACTTTCATCGGCTGATTTGTGATGGCCTCGGATTGGGCCTTATACTTGGCTATACTCCCTTTTTGCCTTAGTGTCTATAATAATTCAATGGGATAGTCATAAGCTAAGTTCCTGAACCAGATGAGCATAGCTTGGGCTAATGTCTCCCAATCTTTATAATCACTGGCTTCTTCCGCTCCTTGGAACCAAATCAAGGTTTCCCCCTCCATGTAAAAGGAGGCTAACAAACATTCTGATGATCAGGAGTTTGGTGAAGCTTAAAGAATTGCCTTGACTTATAAACCCAACTGCTCGGGTTCTTGCCATCGAACCTTAGGAAATTAATTTTGACAATTTAGTGAACGTTAACTTCTGGCTGCTCCTCTTAATCCCCTCTAAGCTGGGGAGATTGAGTAGGGGTAGGCTGGCCTATGGGTTTGCTTGTAACATTTGGTATAGATTGAATAAGTTCCTCATTTGCTCTGTGAGCCCGGTTATGCTGATCCCAAGCTACTCCTTGCATTGCTTGTCGTTCTACTTGAAAGTATCATGCCTTGGTTTCCTAAGGCTACTACTTCGATTAGTTGGTTCATTCGAGTTCTCTCTACCATTTTTTGTCACTGATACCAATTTATGAGAAATAATTCAGTCCTTTTGCATTGATTTTCTTCCAAGAAAGAGGAAGAGAATGTGTAGAGAGGATGGAAAATTTTCTGAGAAACAATGGAAAGAGGATGTATTTCCCAATTCAAGAAGAAAAATATCTTCAATCAAGCCACTCAAAGGTAAATTATCTTCTTTCTGTCCCCTCTTCCGACAGTCTCAATAACTCCAAGTGAACGGCTATGATGAATTGCTTTTGAGCCCCTACTTTCACTTTGCATTGTAGCCTCTAGCTTACCCCGATTTTCATCCTTCCTCCCACGGAGCTCTATATCTCCTTCTAGGGTTTACTCTTCTTTTTTTTTTTCCTTCCTCTATTGCCACCCTTTCGGATGTTTATTCTTATTTGTTGGCTGACAAAGCTCTATGGATTCCCTTGTAAATGTGTTTGCCTTAGAAGAGCAAATAGCACAATATGCTGCATGAATTTATTAGGGAAGTTTGATGTCCAAAAACAATGAATTCTTGATGAGCTGAGATACTTGGTGGGGCATTTACCACTTAGATATCTTGGGCAGTGTTGTTAAAAGTGCATATGGCACAAAGGGTCCTTCGGCCTAGGTGCAAGGCACATATGTAGGCCTAATGAAAGTAAGGCGCCTATTTATAAGATATGTATATAGGATGTTTTTATAATAAATTATACTTGTTAAAGCTAATAATATAATAAAAATATTTATGACAATAATTATAAATTCATAATTTAATTGCTAACAAAAAGATGTCAATTAATAAATATAATCTCCACAAATGCACACAAACAATAATATTTATTAACAAATTTGAAATATTGTTCTCAAAATACTCACAACAAATGACAAAATTTATCATCATCATCAAATAAAAGTTCATATATTAACCTTCCTTAGATTATAGGCTTGAATTGCTTCTTTATTTTTATATGTCTTTCAAAGATAGAATCTTTATTATTTATAAACTCTAATAAGATAGCCCTAGAAGCACTTAAAGTTCTTCACACTATTTTTGAATTAAATGTGATGTGTAGCCTCATTTACTCCAATAATTTTAATTATAAAATCCTTTATTAAAAAATTAGCCTCAAATACAAATTCATTATACTTATCATAGTTTCCATCTATTAATCTAATCGGCCACTCATTACTTTCATCAATTCCAATTTCTTAAATACTAAATTAGTGTAAGAAACAATTACATATAATGGCTAATTAAAAATAATAATTAATTACTTTGGAAAAAAAAACTATAAAGCACTCAAGACACATGCCTTGAGCCTAAGTAAAAGGTGTGCATCTTAGAGCTTAGAAAAGCACCTATTGGAATGACTCTCACCTAGACATGTTAAGGCACTAGGGTTGACCCCCGAGTCTAGGCACACATGAGGCATGGCTTTGACAACATTGATTTTAAGGTACCTTTGATTTCATCAGAGCTATCATCCATGGAATGCAATTCACTGGCACAGAGGATACTTGGCAGAGTTAAAACATGGCAAGCTAAGCTTTAATTCTGTTCTATTGATAAATATCTAATCTTCTCAACAACGTATAGGAGTAATTGTTCTCTCAACTCAGACTACTAGAAAAGGAAATTGCAGTATTTGTAATTCTTTCTTGGGGAATGGCACAGACCATGCAGAAAGGAAGTTCTTAATTACTCCATAGGATATTTCTCCGGCCAAAAAATTAAGGTGGTTTGGGGATAAAATATTGGGGATGGAACTGTGCTGCAATGGTTAAAACCTTTGACACACAACTTTAAAGGCAAATTGCTTGTGGATAAAATGTGTTTGAATTGTTTGCTTCAGGCGTAATTCAATATGACAAAAGCAAATTTCTCATGATGCAGTTTGGTCATCCAGGAAATCAGTAAAGTTAAGAGACACTCAGATTGTTGATATCAGCTAAGTTGGCATTGGTGAGCATACCAGATTCTTGAATGACAACTGGCTCTCTATGGGCCCTCTTGATTGTGTTTGAACTTTGAACCTCTGGTCAGATTGCCAGATGAGAAATGTCCAGAAGTGCACTGGTTTCAGAGCTTAGTTTGGAGAAAGGATGGTCTTTTCCAAGGAAACTTGTCAGTCCACAATCCACACTCCATAGCACAAGCAGTTTGTTCTCGTATTGGATCCTATCAGATTGGTCAGAGCATAAATTTTTTTGCAAGCCAGTAAAGTCTGGGGCATATGGAGAGGTTATGAGGCTCATAAACAGACTGTTGTACATGAAGATTTGCACAACATGACGTGGAGCATCTATACCAAAAGAATTAACTTATTCTTTGGTCGGTTGTTAAAAAGGAAGATCAAGACACAACATAAGCTGCTTAGCTGGGGACTCATTGATAAGATTGGAGTGCTGGTTCTGTCACACAGCAGCAGAAGGTATTGATCATTTGTGCTTTGCTTGACCTTAATCCAAAGCAGATATGTGCTACTATTATGACATGAATGCAGTAGCCTAGAATACCAGGATAATGGAAAATGGGATGGAATTGGTTTTGTTTGCATTGGAGAAGGAAGCATTTGTAACATATGGAAGGTTCGAAACAAAAGAATTTGGTTCAGATGTAGGATACTTATCCAGAAAATTTTCACAACTCAATCATGCATAATAAAATCATCAAATTTTGCAATGAAGTCTTTCCTACATCAGTACTCTGATGACCACTGCAAACATCCACCAAGATCTGAGACTTTTGTTCCACAAGTTGAATAATTCCAAAAGAAATTTGATTTGTAATATCACCTTATATTGTTCTGTTTGAGACAGAGGACCTTTGTAGCTGCTTACAGACGGAATTAGAATTATGCTCCCCCTATGTATGCCATATGTGTTAGATGTGGCCATTTGTGGCTCCTCCTAGCCATCCAATTCTAGAGACATCAAAAGATTTTTTTGGATGTCTAGGATTATTCAGCCCCCCTCCCAAAAAAAGGAATGTTTCTGAGTGAAACGTATGTTACATTTTTACCCCACACATCAATACAAAATTCTTGTTGCTAACCCCTAATCCCCAAACCAAAAAAATAAACACCAGAAGACTTTCAGCTTACACAAAAATGGACTCCAAATTTCAAAACATGTAGAGATAAATTCAAACAAAAAATGAGAAGTATGATACCACAGCATCTCATGCATGTTCTTCCATATCAATGATGTGGTACACTATTCAAAAGAGTGATTTCAAAAGCACCTACATTGGATAATCATCAGGCAATTTGAGATGATGATTGATGCATGAAGGAATTTCAGATGCATAAGCAATTGAAAACAAATGAAAATCAAGCACCCTCATGCAGATATTTTGAATTTACAAGAATGAAAATAAATTGATCATTACATAATCAATAAGAGCAACATCTAGTACCTTGACAACAGGATGATTTTCTAAACTTGTCTCAGCAAATAGACCCCTGATGTTCTTGAATAAGAGGTCCATCTCTTTCAGGCTTTCAAGTTTTTCCTCACAACCTCTTCTCAGCAAGGAAAATATGGACTCATCTTTCACAAGCAGTTCAAGATCTTTAAGAACAACAAAGAGTTCCACAGACCTGGTCTGTAAGCTTCCACGGGTTCCATTCAACTCTTCCATGCACGCATTTAACTTTGTATTTAGTGTTAATATATTCTGTTCAGCAGCTTTGTTTTCATTAGAAAGTGAGAATAGACTATTCTCTGCTTTTGCCAATGACTCTTCAAGTGATCTTATTGTGGAGAATGCTTCTTGCAGCTTGGCATCCCATTTATTTGCTTCTTCTTTCAGCTTCTTCAGCTCACTATCCACCTGACTTCTACCAATCTGTGCATTAATATTTTCTTCAGTAAGTGAAGCAGTTCTTGTTTCAAACTGAGATACTACATCTTCAAGAGATTTTATAGTAGTGGAGGCATCTGCCACTTGGCGAGTCAGAGCAGTGACTTCTTCTTTCACTTTGACTAGTTCTTCCTCAGCAGCAACTCTACTAAAGTGAGATTCTTCCTTCTCCTTCTCAAGCAATGAAATATTGGTTTCTGCCCATGACAATGCATTTTCAAATGATATTTTTGCTGCAGTAGCCTCAGCAAACATGCTATCCATCGAACGAGATTCTTGCACTGCTACTTGTAACTGCTCTTCGATAGATGTTTTACTAGCTTCTAGATCCTCCTTCTCTTTCACAAGTAGAGAAATCCTGTTTTGAGTGACTGATAGTTCATCTTCAAGCAACTTGATGACCGAATGAGCTTCTGATAGCTTGCTGGCCAAGGCTTCGGCTTCTACCTTTACTTTTCCTAATATCTTATTGCTTTCCACGAGATCCATCTCAAGTTGATCTTTTTCATCCTTCATGGCAACTAGATCAGCCTCCAGCTTTGGGATGCATTCTAACTCTGCAGACAGCCTACTGTTCTGACTTCTACACTCAATGGTAACTGATTCTTGCTGCTGCAATTCAATCGTCAACTTTTCAATTTCTGCACTCTTCTCATCAATAAGTTGCTTCAAGTTCTCTCGATCTTGAACCAGCCCCTTTCCTTTCTTGACTGCCATTGATAACTTCTCTCTTAAAACAGCAGATTTTTCCTCCACTCGTTCAAACTCTCTTTTCAGACTGTCTCTCTCTTCTTTTAGCATGCCCACCTCTTCAGAAGCCTTCCTAAAATCATTTAACAGCTTATTCAACTCTGATTTCTCGAACAATTCTTCTTCCAACAACTGCTCACATAGCACCAACCCCTGGTCTCTAATATACAAGCGAATCTGCATGCTTTCAAGAATTTCTGCTTTATTTTGAGATGATTCAAAAGCTGAACTGCTTTGTTCTTTTATCTTCCTGAGACACTGCTCCACAAGCCTTGCAGTACCAGAAAAACTGTCAGAGATCCCTTCCTGATCGCCCATTGGGACTCCAGAGGCCTCAACCAATTTCCTTAGCACCCATTTGTTCTCAGATGAAACTTGATGCTCCTTTTCAATGACTACATCAAATCTTTGTATCATATCATCCAACTCCATTTTAAGATAATCCTTCTCCACTAGAACTGCTGAAAGTAAAGAAGTTAACCGTTCCATCTCACTATATGCAGATTCCTTTGTTCTAGAAATGCCAGCTTGCAAAACAGCTATTTCTGATTTGGCATGATCAAATGATTCCGTAAGCCAACTCAATCGAGAATCCAGGTCAGAAAATGAAAAGCTTTCAGGGAGATCAATGGACAATAAGACATCAGCAAATTTATGAAATTTCTGGGAAACATCCTTCAAAGCATTTCTCTCATCCACTAGCCAACTAGTCTTCTCCGTAACATCCATTTTCAAACCCCCAGGCACACCATTCTGTGACAGAATTTCTTCTATTTTTTCAAGCATTGTGTCCCTTTGTGTAAGCATTTCCTGCAATAAAGCAGCTGAAATTTGATTCTTTACCAAAACCTCCTTAATTGATTCAGCAGCCTCCACAGCACATGATTTTTCTTGCAACATTGTGAGACATTTATCAAGTTCACCAGTTTTATTGGCCAGAGACTGCTTAAGTGAATCCCTCTGCTGGACCAATGCCTTTCCCTTTGTCACAGCCAACGAAAGCTTCTCTTTAGTATTTGAATATCTACTCTTTTCCTGGTCAAGTTCTGCTTTTATCCTCTCAAGTTCTGAGTGAGCCGCCTCTGTAACTGCTTTATATTTGTCAAGTTCTGCCACCAATTTACCATTTTCCTTCTCCATATTGCTCAGCTTCTCAGCAAAGTCCACCTCCTTCCTTCTGAACTCGAGCAATTTACTACGAGCAGCTGCATATATTACTCCATAATCATTCTGCTCTGCAAAATCTGGCTGGAACTCTGCCAATTTCTGCCTCAGCTGATCAGCTTCATATAGGAACCATTTAAAATTTTCTATCAAGGCATACATACATTTTTCAACTTGGGCTATTTTTCTAGTAACAGAATTGTCCGGCAACTCTTCTACATATACTACAGACGCAAGAGAACCTAGAATCCTGTTTGCAACATCATCCATATACCAGTCACTTTGGAGCTGAGCCTCCAAGGATACATTCTGCACTGAATTCAAGTAAGTACCAACAACATCACTGGACACTGAAAGCTCAGCAATGTTTCTATTAAGATCCTCGATCTCTCGATCCTTCAGATCATGACTAGCTTGGAGTTCTTGTATGACCCCCTCAGCCTGCATCCTTTCTGCCATTGCACTCCTAAGAAGCATAGAACATTCATGTATCATCTCGTGCAAAGATGTGTCTGATGCATACACCTTGTTCTCCTCATCTCTTATTTCTGTTAAATGAAAATTATCATAAGACCAAGAAGAATTCTCCTCAACTGATAATTGTCTATTAATCAACTGACTCATTCTACCACGAAGATCAGCAATAGCTTTTGACGCCATCTCTATCTCATCCTGCATTTCCAACAGAGTCAACATAAGATCAACAGTAGTTAGTTGTTACTCACAAAATGCTAAAACTAGAGCCAGTGAATACTAAACCTTATACTTTTGCGCCATGCTTTCTTTCTCATTCACTGTCTTATCAAGCATAAACCGCAGTCGCTCCACCTCATCCACCATGTAATCATTCTGCATTTCGTTATCCAACCCACGAAATCTACTCTCTTGTTCATCATTGTCCGAACTACCACGACCTTCATTGAACCCAGTTGATTCTCCACCGTCAGCCCCCAAATCCTCAGACGCATCGAGGAACATATCCTCCCTCCTAGCATCCTCTGACACCACCACTTCGTCCGATTCCCCTCCTCCCATATTGTCCCTATTCACAATAACTCCATCTTCATTGTTATCAGAACTAGAGTTCGATTCCTGCATGAAGTTTTACCAAACATTACTTCCACAGGGTTCGCAGCCACAAAACCTACACCAATTTTATTTTTTTGGGTTTTACAAGTACACAATAGTATCAAAATTATGAAAAAGTTTAAATATCAATTAAATTTAAACCTGGTGGTTGTCCGAAGAATTGGAAGATTCTGAAATGACACTTCTCGAGCTACCCGCATCTTGACCTCTATTGATCACAGCAGCTGAACTCCGGCGATCGTTCTCTGAATCAGAACTGTCCGACATTTTCAATTTCTCGTGACTAAGATTGAATCAAACTCTCTATTAATTTAGTCTCTAACAAAAATCGGATCTATGAACAAATATAAATATACCCGAAGCAATAGCGATAAATCGCTAAGTTCAATTAATCGAATTTAATGAAAGAAATCGAGAGAAGTTTATGCAGAAAGGTGAAAATTTGGTCTTAATATGGTTATTGTAGTTGTTGTAAATGAATCTGTTGTTCGGATCTTCATTGTCGTAATTGGGTTGAGATCTGAACACGGCAGATCCATCTGTTGGTGCTTAACTTTGTTGTTCATCCGTATGCCCGAGTCACTACGGACATACGTCTAACAATGGGTAAATACGACGTCGTTTTCGTAGTTTGCTTGCGTCCGTTACAGTTACCGGCAACTGGCTGGACTGCGAAAGAAGTGAAAACGCACGTGTAGAATGCGGGCTAGAATTGACAAAATCCATTTGGTTAATTGCTATTCAATTACCTTTAACCGGAATCTTCAAGTTAAATTTGGATTCTATACAGGCAAGCTTATTACGGTCGAATAAATTTTTTTTTTTAAATATATATTTTAATACTTAAGTTAATAATCAATTAATATGACTTGTTGATAATGTATATACTCTAAATTATTTTTAAAAATATGTTTTAAGAGATTTAAGATGACAATATTAATAAAAATTCTCCTTCCTTTAAATGAGAATAAGGGAGTTTTTTTAGGGATCCCTTCTATTGTGTCCCGGGTCTGAAGGTTGCTGTACGGATTAGAGAGCCTTCGGGTTGCTAAGCACGCGGTGGAGTTAGGTGAAGGGTCCAGTCTCTGTAATCTTGAACCTGAACCTGCACAACACAAACAACAAATAAGAGGTCAGGGGTCCGGCGAGATTTCTCCCGCTAAGGCTGCTCCGACGCTCAAGTCAGCAAATTCCCGCAATAAATGAAAATGGCGCACGCTATGAGCAGTGCGCGGGTAAATGCTGTAAAAGCGTATGGGATGCGTTATGATATGGGGAATGCAATGAGCAGGATACGAAAGGCCTGACTTCCTTGATGCACCGCAATGGGTGGCTAAATTTCCCGTAGTCTGAGTAGACGTGGGGGTAACGATCGTGAGCTAGCTCGTGGTAGAAGGCAGTCAATGCGTTCTTCAGGCTGTTGCTCTTTTCGTTCTTGCGATCAAGTTTTTAGAGGAGGGAAATTCTTTGTTTCCAGAATCGGATCGGGAACAGGAAATCAGAATCCTTCTCTCTGTGGGGAGTGAGAGCTCTTATGGACCCCTCCCCCTTGGACTTTGAGCATCAGAATGCCCGTTGCTAGGGCTTCTTTGCCGTTGGTCTTTGTCGTTGTCCGCCGATTATGTCGGCTGTCATTTTGTCGTCGCTAGCAGGTTCCTGGGCACTATTGGCCACGCCTGGTACCCCTCAGGCTAGGACTGGCTGGCCGCCTGCAGGTGGCTGCGTGAGCCGTTGGCACTGCGCCAGCTGCCTCTTCATTGGCTGGCCTTTCCGCCTTTCTGTCGGCTTTCCTGCAACGCATTAAACGCGCTGCAGAATTTTGTCATCTTCCGCCAGCATCGCATTGCGTGTGCCTTCCGCGTAATTGGACTGGGATCGGCGTCCTTTGTGGGCTTTATCATCATCGACGTGGGCGACTAACTTTTCATGGACCTTGACATGGGACCCAACACTAGCCCCCCATGCCCGGTTCGGCCAGTGGTCGGGCCTGGCATGTTTCTTAGGCTCATCTGGTGATCTCACAGCCCTTCTCGTGCTGCGTCACCATTTGTCACTTTCTGGACTCGCGCCTTCCCTAGGAGACTGCGCAGGCTTTTCTACCAACGACGTGACTCGTCACCCTGATGGGCGAGTTTCGCACGCCTTGGGTTACGTCTGATTAGGGGCCTTTCCTGTTCTGTGAAAGACGTCTGCTGGCTCGCGGTTCCTTGTCAGTCTGGAGAGGGAGCAAGGCTCATCTGTCCTATAAATAGGAGGACTCCCCTGCCGATCGAAGCATGCCCACTGATCACCTTTGGGAGAAGCGATGTGGAGACCTTGGCTTGTCCTGTTCATGGCGAGAATCCGCGAAGGAGTCGAATGAACTGTTTAGACGTTCGAAGCTCTTGATGAAGGCAACTCTAAGCTTCCCGGCATAGCTTGCTTCCTGTATTAATGGGGACGGTTCAGCCGTTATGCTGTAGCCGCATTCTTCCTCCAGGGGTGTGACCCTCCTGAGGCATAGTGGGATCGTGATGGTGCCCTTGCCTTTGTGTTTTCTTTAGACAAAGGGACAGTGCTCACCTTCACCCACTAGCAGGATTTGGTCGTCCCCCTGGGAGGAGGGGCAGACGCCAGAGGTTGGCCAAGAGAGTAGCGGAGTTGGTAATCGCTATCTCTAGTGCCTCCGACGTTAGCGCTGATCCCACTTCGGTGGAGCGTGCTTCGACGGGCTCCGTCGGGGTTGGCGTGCCCTTTCGGCGTCCTCTGCTCGCCCGAGAACCTTA
>JAOVVI020008790.1:0-13989 GCA_028571085.2 Nepenthes alata
AATTTAATAAGATATATATATATATACATACCTTACTGAAATAGGTTGGGGTACTTATTCCGAATCTCCTCTTCATACTTCCAGGTTGCTTCTTCAGGTGAGTGACTCCTCCATGAAACTTTCACTAGGGGAATGGTCTTTGTGCACAGTATCTTATCCTTCTGGTCCGAAATCTGCACTGGCTCTTCAATATAAGATAGGCCCTCATTAATTGGTTAGGGCTCATACTCAATAATATGCGTGGGATCATGGATATATTTGCAAAGCATGGATATGTGAAACACATTGTGAACGTTGGCCAAACTGGGTGGCAAGGCTAATCGGTAAGACACTTCTCCAATTTTCTCCAAAATTTTAAAAGGACCAATAAATCACGGTTTCAATTTTCCTTTGACCCCAAATCTAAATGTCTATTTTGATGAAGAAACTTTCAAAAATACATAATCGCCCACCTTAAATTTTAATGCCGACCTCCTTTGGTTTGCATAGCTTTTATGCTGCTTTGGGCTACCTTTAAATTTTTGTGTATTACCCTGATCTTCTCCGTTGTCTCTTTAATGATCTCGGTACCCAAAAGTCTTCTATCCCTTGTTTCTTCCCAACGGATTGGCAACCTACACTTCCTTCCATACAGGGCTTCAAATGGTGCCATGTCAATGTTTACCTGATAGCTATTATTATACCAAATTCTGCCAAGGCCAAATGATTATCCTAATTTCCTTTCAACTCTAACACCGAGGCCCTAAACATATCTTCTAAAATTTGAATAGTATGCTTTGACCGATCATCCATTTAGAGGTGATATGCCGTACTAAACTTTAATTCCCCCAATTCTTTATGCAAACTTTGGAAATAAACCTTGGATCTCGGTCAGATACAATCGTTGCAGGTACACCATGAAATCTAACAATCTCATTTATATGCAATTATGCTAGTATCTCACAAGAGTTCATCATCTGGATTGCCAAGAAATGGGCTGACTTAGTTAACTGATCAATAATAACCCAAATGGCGTCATGATTCCTTGGGGTCTTTGGCAGACCTGATACAAAATCCATCGCAACGTCTTCCCACTTCCAAGTTGGTATGGGCATTGGCTGCAACAACCCAGTTAGCTTTCTTCTTTCAGCCTTTAACTGTTAGCAGACAAGACATTTTTTTACAAAAGTTACAATCTCTCTTTTCATATTTCTCAACCAAAACGTCATTCTCAGGTCCCGATACATTTTGTTTGTCCCTGGATGAATCATATATCGGGACTGATGAGCTTCCTTCATAATTTTCTCCTTTAGCTCCTTATCATCCGGCACACACAATCGGTCCCTAAACCTTAAAACTCCGTCAGCACAAATGTTAAAATTAATTTTGGAGTCTTTATTTAGATTCTCAACAATATCCACAAGAAAAGGATCACTCATTTGCTTCTCCTTAATTTCTTTTATTATCTCCGGATGAACTTGCAAATATGATAAAATCATTCGATTACCTCAAACATATCGTTGGATATCACTCTGTTTCAGATAATCTATCATTTTTGTCTATTTTATTTAAAACCTTGCTATAAAGCTTGTTCACCAACTTAAAGGCATCAGCAACTATATTAGCCTTTCTAAGTTTGTATTGAATCTCATAATCATAATCCTTCAGAAAATCAATCCATCTTCTTTGCCTCATATTTAATTCTTTATGCAAAAACAAACAATTTAAACTTCTATTGTCAAAATAAACAAGAAATTTCTCACCATAAAGATAATGTCTCCAAAGCTTTAGTGTAAACACAACCTAAACCAGTTTTGGAGGCATTACAATAAACATCAAAACCTCCAGATCCCTCAGAAATAGTCAATATCGTAGCAGTTGTTAGGCAGTTCTTCAGTTCTCGAAAGCTCCGGTCATACTCCTCGGTCCAAACAAACTTGGTCTCCTTCCTAATTAATTGTGTGAAGGGTATACCAGTCTGAGAGAAATTTTCTACAAATCTTCTATAATACCCTGCCATGCTGAGAAAACTCTTTACTTCTGTTGCTGATGTGGACTTATTCCAGTTAATGATATCTTCTACCTTTTTCATATCTACCGCAATGCCACCGTTTTAAATAACATGCCCCAAAATATCATTTTATCTAGCCAAAACTCACACTTCTTCAACTTAGCATACAATTTATCCTTATGAAGCACCTAAAGCACGATTCTTAGATGGGCCTCATGTTCTTCATGACTTTTGGAGTAAATTAAAATATCATCAATAAATACCACCACAAATGTAATCCAAAACGGTCAAAATACACGATTTATCAAATCCATAAAGGCAACAGGGGCATTAGTAAGACCGAACGGCATAACAAGAAATTTGAAGTGGCCATATCTTATCCGAAAAGCTGTCTTGGCCACATCATACTACGTGATCCTTAGCTGGTGCTATCCCGGTCGCAGGTCAATCTTAGAGAACACCCAGATCCTTATAGTTGGTCAAATAAATCATCAATCCGCGGCAAAGGAAATTTATTTTTGATCTTGATCTTATTCAGTTCATGATAATCTACACATAGCTACAAGGACCCCTCCTTTCTAACAAACAAGACTGGTGCACCCTATGGAGATACACTTAGCCTAATAAAGTCCTTATTTAATAATTCTTACAATTACAACTTTAGCTCCTTTAACTTAGCAGGTGCCACACGATATGGTGCCTGCAAAATTGGGTTAGTCAGAATAACCTTGATGTCAAATTCAATCTCTCATAGAGGAGGTAATCTGGGCAACTCTTCTGGAAACACATCCTCGAATTCACGTACAACCAGAATATCTTTTGCCTGTACACTATAGCTTCCAATGGTGCCAGCGTATGCCAAATAAGCCTGACATCCACCTCTGACCAAATGCTCGACATTTAATGCCGAAATCAACACGGGATTATCCCCCTTCCTAAGCATTGAAAGAACAAAGACTCTACACCAGGAATCAAGAAACATACCTTTTTTAAGAAACAATCCATACTAGCATGATAAGATGCCAACCACTCCATCCCCAAAATAATGTCAAAATCACTCATATCCAATAATATCAAATCTACCCTTAAATGTATCCCATTCACCTCAACCATACACTCCAGATTCATAATGTTGGTAATTACTGATGACCCAGTAGGCGTCAATACGACCAATGAATAATCTAAGATTTTTGGAGTTGATGAGACATAACATGAAAAGTAGGGGAAACAAAAGAATGCATAGATCAAGAGTCGAATGAAATAGAAGCTGAAACTCCACAAATAAGAAGAGTACCTTCAATCACATTTGGTGATGCCTTAGTGTCTTGAACTGTCACCGCAAAGGCTTTAGTTGGGATAGTAGGTTTCTTTGCCTCCAGCCTCTTTGCTATGGGCAATCCTTGATCTGGTGGCCTAGCTCTTTGAAATTTAAACATGCCGCCGTCATTTTAAAGCAAGGCTTCCCTAAATGCTTCCTTCCACGATGGGTACAGTTTGATGCTGAAGCCGGAGAATTAGACACTGATACTGACTAAATTTCAGAGCTACTTTTCTCTTTATCTGACACCTTCCCTTTCTTAAAATGTCTTGGGGCTCCTAAATCGGATCCCATACTATAACTTGTCCTACTAGCGGCCCTCTTAGCAATAAACGTTTGAGTTTCAAACTCCTTTTCAAATATCAGGGCCCTGTCTAATATCTCAGCGTAAGTCTAAAGCTTCTACATCACCAGCTACTTACTGATCTCATCCCTCAATCCTTTTTTTTGGTAAGTAAGAAAAGTTGTATTAAAAAATAAAAATTTATAGAAAGATCTATATTCTAACACCAAGTGTTTTGCCAACTTGGATGAAGAACAAAGAGGCCAGGCCATCCCCTGAGCACCTGAAACAAATCAGTAAAAACAAAGACCCAGTTATAGTATCCTCGTGAAAATTTGATATACCGTCTGTTCTCATTACCTCGGACGGAAACAAACAAAACAGTAGTTAAGTACATCAAACTAATCCACCCAAGTTGAGTTAAGTTGCATTCGAGAACCAAACAATCAAACATAATGAAGCCTACAGGGCCTTGCGCAGCTAAACTCTAGGAGATGCAATAGCACATACCTCGGCCTTATCTATCATGATCGATCTTGCAATCTCATCCATAAGCAAATGTAACTGCCTCGGTCAATTTCTCCACTCCAAATTCCCTTGGTGTTTGAACACCGTGCACAGCCTTCGAGAGATTCATGCACCACAAAGTAGTACATCAGTGTTTCGCAAGCATCTCGGTCATATGCAATAATCTCGGTTAAACCTTCACTTCAGCAGACTTCAAGTGTCCTCGGCCATAGCAGTATGACCACATCCAGATTAAGCAATTAGATAACCATTTAATGGTATACTCCATCTTGTCGTGATGGAACGATTATTTTGGTTGTAATTAATGGAAATAATTTCAAGCTTCCTACAAATAGCATTGGTAATAAGTTTGACGACATGGAATTCATCCAGTTTAGCCACATTGTTAAACATACACTGGTTCCTTTCATGCCAAATGTAGTATATAGTTGCAGCAAGGGTGAGCCGAGAGGAATACGTTTTGAGATTCCGACCCTTCCATTTGTTAGCCGCCTAGGTAATGTTTGAATGCCAATCATTATAGAACCAGCATGGAGACACATCATCCTCCACACATCAGATGAGAAGGGATAGGAAAAGAAGAGATGCTCATGATTTTTGCTTCCTTGTTTACATAGGATGCAAGTCATTGGACATAGAATGAAAGAATTAATCTGGTCTAGTGAGCTGAGTCTTCTACAAATGACCAGCCAAAGGGTAAAAGCATGAGCTGGAATATGCTTGTGTCCCCAGACAATATTATACCAATGCATCTTATCTTTGCCATTCTAAAAAATTGAGTAAGCTGACTTCGCTGTATACCTACCAGAGCGGCTATCACACCATTTTATAACATCATATTTGGTGTCATTAGGATAATATTAAGGCATATTTTCCAAAATGTCAGCAACCTCCAAGTCAGAGGAATTAGGCCATCTCCGCTGACTCTGATGATTGATCTCCATGACTCTAGCATCTTTCGGTAAACCAATAACACACAGCCTCTCCGTGTAACGGTCAAAAAGAGGTCCAAGGGGTGCCAATTGTCAGTCCATAAGAATGTATTTGCACCATTCCCAATGTGGTGGCAAATCTTACAGTGAAGGAAAGGATGTAGCTTCATGATTTTCTTCCAGCACCATGATGCTATGTTTGATACTTTTAAAGTCTAGATACACCGGTCTTTAATACGGTTAGAGTAACACTAGGCCGACCAAACAGAGGCTGGATCTTTTAATACGAGCTCCCAAAAAAAGACAACTAATAAACACTTTATTAGATCCAATGAGGTTTTTTAAACCTAGTCCTCCTTCCTCCTTTGTAGTGTAGATGTCATTCTATGCAACTTTAGTTGCACACTTGCCGTCAGTGGATCCATGCCAAAGAAAACCTCACAGATAGCCTTCTATCTTCTTCAAAATTGTTTTTGGAAGGATGAAAATAGAAGCCCAGTAGTTGTAAAGTGTAGATAAAATTGAAGATATTAGCTATAGCCAACCACCAATTGATAGCCAATGACTCTTCCAGGAGGACACTCTCTGAAGCACTCTGTCCAGCAGGGGTTGGCAATCTTTCAACGAGAGCCGAGAGGAGATAAAGGGAACACCCAGGTGTCTCATTGGTAGTGTGCCCCTCTTAAAACTCATAATATTCTGAATCTCCTACCTGGTGCCCTCATCTCCAAAGCATATAAAAATCTTGCTTTTGTCCCTATTAGCTGAAAGGCTCAAGAGGTCTTCAAAAACCTTGAGGCAGTCATGAATAATTATGATAGATATAGAGTAGGCTTTCGAGAAAAGAAGAAGGTCATCCGCAAAGCCAAGTATCACCATCCTCGTACTATCACATTTCCAATGATATTAGAAATTCTCATACTTGCAGGCTTTTAACTCCAAGATACCATTAAGAACCTCCACGGTCAACACAAAAAGATAAGGCGATAGCGGTTCCCATTGGCAAAGACCTTTGGCCCCTTTGAAAACACCGATACATTCACCATTTATATTGATAGAAAAAGAAGTTGTAGTAATGCATTGAATAATCCAGGTAACCATCTAGGGGGAAGCCCATCAATTCTAAAATTGCAATAAGAAAATCCTACTGGATCGAGTCATATGCTTTTATAAGGTCCGCCTTCATTGCACACCAGGGAGTTCCTTTGCTCAGAAGGTATTTGTGAAGTAATTTCTAAGCCAGCAGAATATTGTCCACCAATACGTCTTCCTTCCACATAAGCAGTTTCGCACTTATCGACCAAAAGAGGTAAAGTTCTGACGGAACAGATTTTTTTTATACTTTCCGTCAATGACAATACAGAACTAAAGTCCAGAGTAACATCTTAAAATTATAAGGAAAAACAAATAGAGTTTTCCCTAAAACAAGACTAAGCTGATATAATCAACCTAAATAGAACATGCAAATATGCAAATTTAAACTTCAACATACATTTGCATTTCAATCATAGGATTATCAGACGTCGTGTACTCCCCTACGGCTTTACTTTTAACCATCCAATCCATTATACCAAAATTTCATACAAGACATGCCGTCTAGGACCTATACAAATCCAAAAAGAAAATAGCGAAGCAAACTATTTAAACTTGTGGAAGCATAATTTATAGTTTCTAACAAAATATATAATAGATTGTGACATGTCATATACATTGTCTATCTACAGAATCATGTAATTACTTTGGAAGCTATCAATTCCAAAAATCTTCAAGATACTCGAGACTTCCAAGGGGTCTTCTGGCTAAGCTCTGACTACTCCTTGTGGGGAACTAATTCTATTGTATCATCTAGATGGAAAGAAAATAACAGGGTGACCCAAAGTCCAGCAATGTACTATAAAACATATAGTTATAAAAATTTTTAGTGCAAAATACAATACAAGAAAGCATAAGTCATAGAAATCTGCTGAATAAATGGAAGACATATACGGAAAACCAAATAGAACATAAATCAACATAAGCATGCGTCGAAAACCATAAATTGATATCAGATTTTGCTCTTTCTTTAAAATTTAGCTTTACTATCAGAATGACCAAATTAGTAGACCCTACTAGTAGAGGTGGTGAATAATCAAGGATAGATTATGTTTTACACACAATCAGAGGCCAGAAACAGAATAGAAATATCCCTTCTAGCGGGATGAGATATAGAATTACCTCCTAAAGGTAGGTCAGACTCAGAAATCTATCCTCCAGAGGGTAATGCCCCGAGGAAGAGCGAATCACATATCACTCTATGGATAGAGTTATCCTCAATTAACACCGTAACATTCTAAGACATGCCAGAAAATATTATCTACTGTATAATAGTCCTAGGTCCGATTTTCTTACTGATTTAACAGAACTGATAATACTCTTGTCCTGATTTCTTAATCTCTAACTTATATGCCTCAAAGGCTAGTCAACTTATACAAAACGTCTTTCAGATAGCTTCAGAACACACCAAAAATTTAACAATATAACTTTTTATCAAAATTTCAAATACAGAATGTTTCAACAGGCTTAATAATAGGTTAAATAACATTTTCATCATATTTCTCAAATTTTGGAACCAGAATCCACAAATTTTCGAGCTAGGGTTTTGCACAAAATTTTTGAACATAAATTGGACACAAATCTCATATCAAATAACAAAATTGAAGTTATACATTGTTATATATATGCATAAACTTATAATCTAACCCATAATTCATGGAAAACATGCATTAATCACAACAAATCTTTAGGAATGAGGTTTTTAGAGCATAAACAACAAAATAGAGATGTTCAAATGTGGTAAAAATGAAAAACAATATCCGAGCCATACTTCTCTTAACCCAATCTACCGTTATTCTTACTTGGATCAGAGCGAAATGGTCAAAATCTCCCTTATCTTCTCTTTTTCTTTCTCTTTTCCTCCCCTCCTTTTTCTCCTCTTCGAGCTCTCTGGACTCAAAACCCCTAAAATTCCTCTTTTAAAACAAAAGAAAAAGACCACGTGGCTCAACCCGAGTACCGGCGCTTGAGTGCCTAGTGAGCAAGTGTCGAGCACCTAGTGAGTGAGTGTCGAGCGCCCTTCATTTTCTAGCTTTGTAAAATGGAGCTCGCCATGCACCTCGAGCACTTTGGCAAGTGCACTTTTGTGCGATCCACGCAGCCACCTCACTGTGGCGTCCAGCAAGCAGAGGTCTCCACCTAGCTCTCACAAATTAGCCATCAGTCTGAGGGTGGTATGCAGTACTAAACTTTAACTCCGTCCCCAGCACCTTATGCAAGCTTTCCTAACATTTTGAGACAAAACGTGGATCCCTATCGTACACAATTGAAGTAGGTACTCCATGAAGCCTCATAATCTCATATACATATAATTGGGGCAGTCTATCACAGGAATAAGTCATCCTGATTGCCAAGAAATTGTATGATTTTGTCAGCCAATCAATTATAACCCAAATGGCGTCATGGTTCCTTGGAGTCCTTGGCAAACCTGATATAAAATCCATAGTAATATCTTCCTACTTTTAGCTTGGGATCTACATCGACTGTAACAATCCAGAAGGCTTCCTCCTTTCAGCTTTCAGTTGCTGACATACAAAGTATTTTTTCACATAAGCTATAATTTTTCTCTTCATGTTCCTCCACCAAAAAGTTTTCTTCAAATCCTGATATATTTTGTTCGTCTGTGGGTGAATTGTATACCGAGACCAGTGAGCCTCCTTCAAAATATTCTCCTTCAATTTCCTATTATCTGGTACACATAATCGGTCTCTGAATCTCAATACTCCATCAATTCAGACATTAAAATCAACTTGAGACTCTTTATTCAGTTCACTTATAATATCCACAAGGAACGGGTCATTCACTTGTTTCTCCTTAACTTCATTAATTATCCCAAGTTGAACTTGAAGGTACGATAAAAATATTCGATAGCCCTGAACATGCTGTTGGATATCATGCTCCTTCAAATAATCCAACATCTCCATCTGTTTAATTTGTAACTTAGCCACATACTCCGATCGATGGCTCAATACATCGGTAACTACATTTGCTTTCTTGGGCTTATACTATATTTCATAATTATAATCCTTTAAGAAATCAAGCCACCTCTTTTGCCTCATATTAAGCTCCTTCTGTGAGAATAAATACTTCAAACTTTTATGATCAGAATACACAAGAAACTTCTCACCATATACATAATGTCTCTAAAATTTTAAAGGAAACACCATAGCAGCTAGCTCTAGATCATGAGTTGGGTAGTTTCTTTAATGCACCTTCAACTGTCTAGATCCATAAGTCACTACTTTACTATACTGCATCAATACACAACCTAAACCTACCTTAGAGGTGTCACAGTATACCTCAAAACCACCTGAACCCTCCAGAATAATTAGTACCGGAGCGGTAGTCAAACGATCCTTCAACTCTTGAAAACTCTGATCACACTCATCAGTCCATTCAAACCTAGCCTCCTTTTTTATCAACTGCGTCAGAGGCATAGCAATCAACAAAAAATTCTCTACAAAATTCCTGTAATAACCTGCCATACCTAGAAAGCTCAGAACCACAGTCACAGACATTGGCCTACTCTAATTCATAACAGCCTCCACCGTCTTTGGATCCATAAAAATACTACCATCAGAAATTACATGCCCCAAAAATATCACCTTCTCTAGCTAGAACTCACACTTATTCGGTTTAGCATACAACTTTTCCTCTCGGAGTACTTGAAGTACTATCCTCTAGTGAGTTTTATGCTCTTCATAATCGTTTGAATATATTAGGATGTCATCAATAAATACCACCATAAATTTATCCAGATACGGCCTGAATACCTATTCATAAAATCCATAAATGTAGCAAGAGCATTCGTAAGACCAAAAGACATAACAAGAAATTCGTAGTTGCCATACTACATCCGAAAAGCCACCTTAGCCACATCTTCTTGCTTAATCCTCAACTGGTAATATCCAAACCTCAAATTAATCTTTAAGAACAACCGAGATCCTTGCAATTGATCAAATAAATCATCAATATGCGGAACAGATACTTGTTTTTAATCGTGATTTTATTCAATTCATGATAATCAACACAGAGCCGGAAAGACCTATCTTTCATCCTTACAAACAATACCGATGAAAGAAATTCGTATCTACCAAATTTCAAATCTTGAAATCTATTTTGAGGCACTCAGCTTCTCCCGGCTGTCTCCAGCACCGGCATGGCCAGCTCCATGCTGGCGGAGGCTTCCCAACCTAAGGCCCCAGGCGTTTCCTCGACTCGCCTCTCCTCTTCACCGTCGTCAGAATCGTCTTTGATCCCATCTTGTGTGGTCATCGGTTCTCCTCAGTTAGGGTTTCCGGATGACCGTTTTCCCCCTTTGCAAAGGAGTGCTGTGTTTCCTGCCCTTCGTCCAGATGCAAACTTTGTGGAGCAATTATCTCCCGTGGGTCTCTCGTCTGCTAGCACTGCCCCTGAATTGGGTGTTCCTCCTGTTAACGCAACCCGTGCTTATCCATCTTCCACTTCTGGTGTCAAACCTTCTAAGGCCGTGTGTGTAATTGCTGCCGAAGCAGGGACTGCGAACAACTCTCCAAAATCCATTCCAGGTGCGGCCCATTCTTCTCCCCCGTCCTCCTGGGTTGCTGTCGCCCAAAACCATGGAGATAGCTTATGTCCTCCTCTAAAATTTTATCCCCCTCATCCTATTGACGGGGATGTTGTTTCCATTTCTCCTCTGGATGAGGTCGTTCAGCAGAGCCGGGAAATTTGGGGTTCCACACTTGTCGGTTTTTTCTATGAAACTCCTCTTCATTTTTCAGGCGGTAAACATCATTGCCCGCAAAATTTGGGCCAGATTTGGGCTTCACCATGTTGCTGGACATGAGAATGGATTTTTCTTCTTTCGTTTTGATTCTGATGAACAACTGAACCGATGTCTGTCTAAAGGCCCCTGGGCATTTGGCAAGAAATTGTTATTCCTTAAACGCTGGTCTCCTGGAATGGTACTGAATAAGGAAGCTCTCCAAACCTTTCATGTTTGGATTACCCTTTCCAATGTGTCGGTTGAATTATGGACCTCGTTAGGACTTAGTTGGATCGCAAGTGGGGTTGGTAAACCCATCAAATTGGACTCGAGTACAACTCGGATGGATCGGCTGCACTTTGCACGAATATGGGTTGAAGTGTGTAAAAAGGATCTCCTTCCAACAAAAATCATAGTAAAATCTAGGGGTTTTGATGATGTTAAGTTCGTTGATGTTGAGGTTGCCTACCACTGGAGACCGGTGCATTCCTTGAAAAAGCGCTCTGCAATCCAAAAGAGCACCAGGAAGGATCGGCCTGCTCGTCAGGGTGCTCTCCCTAGGAACCTGACCCCTGACGACGCCTTGGATGAACGGGGATGCCTTTCTTCTATGGCCATCCTTGATGCTGATAAATCACAACTTTAAAAGGCTGAGAATTCGGGTAGTAAATCTGCTGTGGGTAAAGCTGAGTCACCTAGACTGGATGATGATTCCCTTTCGTCCTCTGTTGGGGATTGTTGTGAGCCAGTTGGAGGTGCTCTGTTGACCAAAACTGTGGTACCCTCCTCTACCTCTCCTGCTGTTGGTGTTGGAATGGAGGGCAGCATTATCAAAGTGCCTCAAACTGGACAGGCCCTCCCTGGCTGTGATGCAGGAGCTGAGATTGATGTCTTAGCTCGATCAATTGTTACTGATGATGGGGATTCCCATGAGGCTGACATGGATATTCTGCCCACCAGGTTGTTGATTGTGGATGTTTTCCTCTCGTTCTGTGTGAGATGGATTCTTCTGAGGAGACCAGCAGTGCTGACCAATCTGGTGGGGAGAGTTCCTCTGATTGCCCTGAGTTGGGTGGGTCTACCCTGCTTGAGGGTGCTCCAGCTGTTGGCTCTTTTCATGGGCCCCTTGCTGTCCCGCCTGATCCTCATGCTTCGGGTACAATTGCGGTGGTAGATTTTGATTTTACCGCCAAATCTATCTCTCCGATCGTTCAGAAATACTCCCTGGATGGCTCTCCAGAAGTACTAGCAGTGCCTAGCACTGTGAACAAGAAGGATGCTCTGGATGGTAGTCTACTGGACACGGATCTGGTCGTCGATCAGATCCCTATCCCAGTTTCAGATGCTAGCTGTTTGGATGAGGATCCATTGTCAATTGAGAAGGATCCGTTGCTTATGGCTCTCCAGCAGCTCCTGGACTCGGATGGCTCTCGTCAACTATTTGATGCCACCCTTCCTGAGCATGGGAACCTTGTGATGGATTTCCTGAACAGGTGCTGGCAAGATATAAATGTTGAGAACAATTGTAAGTTTCTCTCAGCCTTTCCGTTGGCTGCGGCGGATAAAGGGTTTCCCCTGATACTTATTTGATTGCTTTCCAATTAGTAGTTACGGCTGACACCTCTCAGACCCATAGTGCCTCATTCTCTCCTGAGGAAGAGAAGGTAGTTTTTGGATTCCTGTCTTCCTTGCTGAAAACGGCAATGAGTTTTTTGGTTATCCAAAATTGTAATCAGTTTGAATTTTTGTCTGGTCTACATGGCAAGGCCTTTAAGATCCCGACTGAAGAACCCTGGCTACAGTACAAGACCGACCTTTTAGTGCTCAAAATGCCACTCCGGCCTCAAAAGGCACTCCGGCTTCAAAATGCCACTCCGGCTTTAATCCCACGCAATCCACTCAGGAGGCGGCGTAAAGCTGTATCCAAGAAAAACTGGATTTCTTATACATGAAAACCTGCAGCTGCTGGATTGGGTGTGGGTTGGTTGAGTTGTTCCTTTTCAAAGGAATTCTCCTTGGCTAATTGATGAGGGGATTATGTTTTCGCTAATTGGCTGGAGTGCCTTTTTGCTAAAAGGTCGGAGTGCCTTTTTCGCTAAAAGGCCGGAGTGGATTTTCGCATAAAGGCTGGAATGGCCTTGGCAAGATGAATCCGGAGTGCCTTTTATGCACTTAAAGGCCAGAGTGGCTTGAGTGTGATGAGGACGGAGTGGCCATGTGATGAAGCCGGAGTGCCTCTGTACGCTAAAAGCCGGAGTGGCGTGTGATGCGGTTTTTGGACGTGAGGCCGTTTTGGATTTGAGGCTGGTTTGGCTTTGAGGCTGATTAGGATTTGCTGACATGGCGCATTAAGTGATGGTTTTGAATTACGGCCGGGTTGGGTTGCTGTCATGGCATGTCCAATGGCCGATTTGGATGAGTGCCGATTTGGATGCTTCGTTTACTTTGGCCGGTTTGGTCTTCATCAATTGGTCGGATGGGTTTTACTTTTACAGTAATCAAATATTATTGTAATCTTATTTCTTAATGAATTGTGTCATGGTTTTAGGGGACCCCCTTATTTCTATGTTTCTTTTTCCAAGTCGGCAAAACACTTGGTAAAAAATATAGTTTCTTTGTATATTTTACTTAAATTTTAATACAATTAATTACTTACCAAAAAAAAAAAATTATATCGAGATTGGTCCTTGCTGCTTCATAAGGTCGGATCATCCATTATCTATATTTTAGTATGTCCAGCTTTAAACAAAGCTTCAGTTGGTCTAAATCCTTGTTCGTTTGATCAATTCTTCTTGATCGACATAAACTTACCATCATCTAAAAGTGAGACAGAGGGGAGTGAGCAGAAAGTCTAGTAAGGTACCCATATGCATAAATCATACATAGTCAAAGACAGTGCAGAAAGAAAACATAATAGAGGCATTTAGGCATGCAGATCACAAAACATGGCCAGAGTCAATTTCATTAAAAACATGTGCGGAAGTTAATACATTAGTGTCAAATTCTAAAGTTCTTTTTTTTTGGTAAGTAAGTAGTTTGGATTAAAGGGAGAAAAAAATTACAAAATCTATGTTTTATCTCCAAGTATTTTGACTTGGAGTT
>JAOVVI020008792.1:0-13988 GCA_028571085.2 Nepenthes alata
ACGAGCCTTCATTTACCATTTTAACTATTATAGAAAAATTTCATTCCAGAGCATGCTAAAAGACGTCACCAATGTATATATTGGATGTACGTAAAGGTTAATAGAGGGGGGGGGGGACATAGACAAGATGTCTAGAGCATGCTAAAAGACATCACCAATGTATATATTGGATGTATGTAAAGGTTAATAGAGGAGGGGGGGGGGGACATAGACAAGATGTCATTCAAAAATTCTCATCCTAAAACGTCTCAAAAAAAAAAAAAAAGTGCTGTGGAGTATCTCTCCTGCCTTTGAAAAAATTACAACTTTAGTAAAGAGGCATCTTTTCATTTGAGGCTTCTCCATTTGAACTTTCCCATCGGTGAAAAGCAAAACTCATTTGAGGAAAAGTGTCAATGGAAGCTAATGCACTCCAATAAGACAAGTGTCACTTGCAGACTATCCTTATAGATATCATTGATGAAGACTGGAGAACATGTTCGTTTGTTCTGCTGTTTCTATAAGAAAAAGGAATACCCCTAATTTATGATCACTCTGTCTGTTCTTTCATTGGACATCCATGGAATTTTATAGCAGAAGCTACGGAAACTGCAATTCATTTAGCAGAGCTTTGTGTCTCTGATAACCACTTTATAGTCTTCTGTAGTAAATGCTTGCTGAATTGTAACTTTAGAACTCTGAGATATACGTTAATCAAAAGTTACTCTAAAAACTCCATGCCCTTATCATCACACTCTGCCCTTCTGACAATAGGATCCAAGAGACAAACTCATTTATAAGTTGCAACCTCATGCTAACCAATGCTTCCTTGCTTGATGCTATAGCACAAATACATACTTGTCACTGATGTAAATATTAGCTGACATATATCAATATGATACAAATATTTCTCAATACCACGTCAATATTGCAATATGTTTTGTTGGCGATATATCGTGACATAGTGGCCGATGCAGCCTTATCAGCTTACGATTTTTTAAAATTGTTTTCTTCTGAAACATCCGATACCAATATGGCTGCAATATTGATATTTCCATTCATAATACTTGTCCACTGAGATGTTCTTGCCCTGTCATGTTTCGGCCCTAGACCTAATAGTTTACGGAAAGTGGATTTTTATGGTATCTTTGACAAGAGTGGAAGCTGTTACAGTGATTGTACTGTTGGGTTTCAAACGCTGAAGTTTCGCTCACGAAGTCGAGAACTAATTTTTATAAGAATCATTCCTGTACCCTTTGTTTGAATATATGAGAAGATGATACGATAATACACAATACTAAGCAATAAATACAAATGAATATCCATTGCAATATGCACAACTCAATATAATATTTTATGTGGAAATTTCTTTAGAAAATGTGGGAAAAAATAATGAGACTATAAGTTCATAGAATATCTATTATACGATGAGTTTCAATTATAAAAACCTTCAATAAATACAAGGATACAATACACTATAACAACACACTTGAGCAATAGCGAATATAAGAGCGAACGAGAAGAAAGTAACTGGTAAAATATTTTTTTTGATACCAAGAATGTACCCAATATTAACCAAAAATAGAATATGATTTGAAATTCAAACGGATGAGTAAAATTTTCTCTTCTTCCTTTTTTTATCTTCATATTCTCTCTCTCTCTGTTGACTCAAAAACTCAAGAATTTTGTATATTTGTTAATTCTAGCAAAACACACAAGCTTTTATAACAGTATTGGTGTACATATACTTTTTGTTGGGGATCGGCTGGCAAGAGTTAGATGATAATGACGAACAATGATTACAAAATGAAAGTGAGAAATGAGACATACATAATTTTTACGTGGAAACTCTCTTCTGAATAAGAGGGAAAAAATCACATAATACTTAGTCCACAAATTTTACTATAAAAATTTTTGGTTACAGAACCCCGGTGAACAGAATACAAGAGCAAAACATGATTTCTTATATTACACTATTACTTTTCAGAGTAGCAGCGTTATCAATATATATATAGATGAGTCTCCTCTCCGGTGGCACCTATTTTGCAAGTCGATCACCTGCCCAGCAAGTCGATCACTTGCATTGCAAATCGATCTCCTTACTCTACAAGTCGATCACTTGCTCTGAAGTCGCCTACGCGGCCGGCCTCATTAGTCGACCATATGGAGACCACATTAGGTTGGCCGATTCATCAAGCCGACCTCACTAGGTTGACCAGCCGCATCTAGCAGGCCGGTTTCTCCTGGCTGGTCAGTACATCTGGCTTGCCGGTGTCATCTTGCCGGCCGACCTCATTTGGCCAGCCATCCTCAATCTTCTACATTTGGCACTCCGACTGTTTTCGGCTAATTATCTGGCCGGCTGGCCGATCGGCCTCATCATTCCGGCATTGATTTCTCCTTCAGCCCAAGTTCGCACGTGCGAAGACAATAATACTTTATTTCAGTATCGTACCCATGTGAGCTTTCGGTTAAACCTTCTGATCGATCTGTCAACCGGATATGGTCCCACATGGGAGTGACCCATATCTCAACAAATTTTCCCTCACGATCGTATGGAGCCGACATCCGTCATTTCGACAATATAGTGACAAACTTCAAACTTTCCCTTCGTCATTATTTTGGTCATTATATTCGACCCATTCTCTTCAGTCCTAACCTTTTTGAGTGCCAACAGTGCCGAGTTAACAGCATCTCACACCTAGTGATATCGAATATCAATGTGCTTCGATTTGAAGTGGAATGAGGAGTTTCTACAGAGGTGGATTGTACTTTAACTATCACAAAGTGGCACGAACCTCTCCTATCCGAAGCCAAGTTCTCGGACGAACTTCTTTATCCACAACATCTCCTTTCTTGCTTCTTTACAACAATAAATTCTGCCTCGATGGTCGAAAAAGTAATGCACTTCTACAACTTTGACTGTCAAAAAACAGCCTATCCTACGAACTTGACAATGCATCCTGAGGTAGACTTCTAGGAGTCAACATCACCCGTCATTGCGACATCAGTGTATTCGACTAGGTGTGCATTGTCGTCTCCAAAGCATAAACACAATTTGGAGGTTCCTCGGAGATATCTCGGTATCCAATTTACCGCATACTAATGCTCCCTCCCAGGATTCGACAAAAAGTAGTTGATTGTGTCGACGGCATAAGAAATGTCTAGTATTGTTGACACCATAGCATACATAAGGCTACCTATGGCTGAGGAGTAAGGTATGCCTTTCATACTTGCCTTTTCAGCATATGTGGAAGGACATTGTCTGCTGGTCAGTTTGAAGTGGTTGGCCAACGGAGTGCTCACCGACTTTGATTTTTTCATATTGAAACATTAGAGTACCTTCTCAATATAACCGTCCTGAGACAATAACACCTTCTTTGCCTTACGGTCGCATAGTATTCTAATACCCAGAATTTGCTTTGCTGGCTCCAAGTCATTCATAGCAAATGCCCTCTCGAGTTGTTGCTTCAACTCCTTAATCCAAGAGGCATCTCAGCCAACAATCAGCATATCGTTCACATAGAGTAGGAGAATAATGAAGTCGCCTTCGGAAAACCTTTGCACAAAGACATAATAGTCTGAAGTAGTCTTTCGGCACCCTAACCGACCATGACAGACTTGAACTTCTTATACCATTGTTTAGGGGTCTATTTTAGCCCATACAGACTCTTCCTCAGATGTCACACTAGTCGTTCTTTCCCGTTGATTCTAAATCCCTCCGATTGTTCCATGTAAATTTCTTCCTCTAGATCACCATGAAAAATGTCGTCCGCATATCCATCTGTTCGATCTCCAAGTCAAGAACAACAACCAATCAGAGTACCACCCGGATTGAAGGCATATTCATAATTGGGGCGAAGATTTCGTCAAAGTCGATGCCTTTCTGCTGGTTAAAGACTTTCACCACCAGCCTTTCCTTATACCTCGGTTTTGGTTATTCTCATCAGCCTTTAGGCGGCAGACCTACTTGTTCTTCAGCACTTGCTTCCCCTTCGGCAACATTATCAGCTCGAACGTATGGTTTTCATACAGAGAGTTCATTTCGTTTTGCATGGCTTCCATCTACTCCATTTTGCGCTCATCCTTCATGGCTTCTTCAAAACTCTCAGGTTCCCCTCCATCCGTGAGCAATACATACTCATTGGCTGATAGACGAATAGAGGGTCTTCGATCTTTTGAGGATCACTGGACTAGAATGGACTCAACTGACTCGGCAATATTACAAGGAGTGATGTCATCCTTATCCTCATCAGATATCAAAGTTTCTTGATCTCCTTCCACTTCGTCAGTGCCTTGGTCATCGACCTCTTGATGAGACGGAGTCGGCTGGACGGGCTCAAGGCTAGCATCAAGAACCCGGTTGTCTTCGAACGCAACCTTTGATTTCTTCCTGATATCTTCGATAGTTTCGTCTTCAACAAACACAACATCTCTTGATCGGATGAGCTTTTTCTCAGCCGGGTCATAGAGGCGATATCTTAGCTCGTCTTCCCCATAACCAAGAAAGATGCATTCCCTCGACTTCGACTTCAATTTCATCCTTTCGTCCTTCGGAATGTGCACAAATCCCTACATCCGAACACTCGCAAGTGGTCGTAGGACACCTTCCCATCAAACCACACTTTTTCTAGGACTTTCCCATTTAATGGACTATTTGGGAACCTGTTGATGACATAGGCTACGGATTTCAAAGCTTCCCCCCAAAATGAACCGGGGAGCTTTACTTCTAAGAGTATACAGAGGACTCTATCCATCAACATTCGGTTCATGCGCTCGGCCACTCCGTTTAACTACGGTGTCTTTGGTGGGGTCTTTTGGTAACAAATACCATATGACCGATAGTAAGTATCAAAGGTTTCGATGTACTCACCTCCATTAGCACTCCAGGTGCACTTCAATTTCTTCCTTGTCTGTCTCTCCACCAGAGCATGAAAGTGCTCAAAGACACCGAGGGCTTGATCCTTTGCCTTAAGAGGATAAACCCATAGCTTTAGAGAACAATTGTCAATAAACGAGATGAAATATTGTGCTCACCCGAACGAGTTTTCCTTGAACTGGCTGCATATATCGGAGTGAACAAAATCAAGCAGTTTGGTCTTCTTGGTGGATGTGTTTCTAAGGAATGAAACCCGTCTTTACTTCCTCGCAATGTAGTGGGCACACGTCCTTAGTTTTACTTCTTTTATACCTAGGAGAAGGTCCTTTCTGGCCAGGCTATTCAACCCCTTCTCACTCATGTGGCTTAGCCGACAATACCACAAGTCAGAGGAGTCCTCACTTCTTGCAACATGCACCTCTCTTGCTTCAGCGGAGGCATGCAACACATATAGGCCAGAGACCTTCCTTCCACGAGCAACCACTAGAGACTCTCTAGTCAGTTTTCATGCCCTTTCATAGAAAATGTTGCAAAACCCTTCATTGCCCAACTTGCCTGCTGAAATTAAATTCATTTGGATGTCTGGGGCATGTCGTACGTCATTCAGCAGCAGCCGAGTTCCACTATTGGTGACAAAGGACATGTCACCTCTGCCAACGACCTAGGACGTCCCTTCATTGCCCATCCTTAACACTCCATAGTTACCTGGAGTATAAGATGTGAAGAGTCCCCTTTGCGACGTGGTGTGGAGGGATGCACCAGTGTCCACTATCTAGTCAGGCTCGTGCTCGGTCGAATTCACCATATCATCGATCTCACATGTCAACAGGAGGTCACCCTCAGTGATGACCGAAGCCGATGCCTTCTCCTCACTTCGTCCCTTCTCGGCTTTGTTCTCCTTATTTGTGTTGTCACGTTTCTATTTGTAACAGTATTTCTTTATGTGGCCCATCGTTCCACAATAGTGATATTTAATATTCTGATATCTTGATCAAGATTTGCTGCGACTCTTATCTTCAGACTTAAGTCTGTGGCCTTTCCTCCTTCCTCATGCCTCGGTGACCAGCAATTTGGCATGCATAGGGGAGGACGACCCCTGTAATCAACAACTCATTTTCTTATTTAGTAAAGCTCCTTTTGCCTTCTCCAGTGTTACCACGCCGTTTGGCACAATACTGGCGATAATAATTCTTATCACCTCCTAGGAATCCGGCAGGGTTATCAGGAGTCACAAGCCCAGCACCTCGTCTTCAAATTTGATACCCATGTTGTTCAGCCGATCTGTATATCATAGAAACTTTTTCAATTGATCGGCAATGGATGAGCTCTCATTGTATTGCACCAGTATCAATTTCATTAGGTAAAATAATTTGTTGTTACCGTCCTTGGAAGCATAGAGCGTCTCCAACTTCTCTCATTGCGTCTTGGCATTCGTCTCACTGCGAATGTGATTATACACATTGTTTTCCACAAACTGCCGAATATAGCCGTAGACTTGCTTGTGCTCAAAAACCCATTCCTCCTCTGACTTTGCCTCGGACTTTTGAGCAACGAACACCGGAAGGTGCATTGTCTTGACAAATAACAGATTTGACATTTTACTCTACCAAATATCATAATTTGTACCGTTTAAACAAATAATCTTGTTTTTTACTAACAACTTGTCTTTGTTACCACTTATTGGGAATCGGCCAGTAAGAATTAGATCGAAAGGAAAGAATATGGCGATGATAATGACGAACAATGATCACAAAAGGAAAGTAAGAAGTGAGACACACACAATTTTCACGTGAAACCCTCTTTTGAATAAGAGATAAAAAATTATTGGACACTTAGTCCACAAATTTTACTATAAAAATTTTTGGTTACAGAAACCCGATGAAAAAAATATAAGAGTAAGGTATGACTCCTTGTATTACATTGTTATTTTTCATAGTAACAGCGTTATCAATATATATACAGATGAGTCTCGTCTCTCGTGGCACCTACTCTGCCAGTCAGTCATCTACTTTACAAGTCGGTCACCCACTTTGCAAGTCGGTCACCTGTCCTACAAGTCGATCACCTGCCATACAAGTCGATCACCTTACTTTATAAATCAATTACCTGCTCTGAATTCGTCAGCATGACCGGCCTCATTGGGTCGGTCATCCATATGGAAGCCGCACCAAGTCAGCTGGCTCATCAAGCCAACCTCACTAGGCCGGCTAGCCACATCTGGCAAGCCGGTTTTTCCTGACTGGTCAGCACATCTAGCCGGCCGGTGTCATTTTGCTGGCCGACCTCATTTAGCCTGCCATCCTTAATCTTCTACATTTAACACTCCAGCTATCCTCGGTCAACTATTCAGCCGGCTTCTTCAGTTGGCTGGCCAACTGGTCTCATCATTTCGGCATCGATTTTGCCTTCGGCCCAAGTCGCGCGCACAAATACAATTATATTTCATTTTAGTATCGTACCCATGTGAGTTTTCGGCCAAACCTTTTGATTGGTCTGATAATCGGATATGGGCCTACACAGAAGTGGCTCATATCCCAACACTTTTTATGTGCATCAAGCGTGACCCATTTGAGCAATCCACGCACGTGTACTTTCTAGGCGCTGCTCCTATTGGGATTCGTGCATGGACGTATATCTGACGCATTTCGCAGGTAGATGTTTCTAGTTCATTGGGAATGACTTTCACTGATTTGGCTCTTGCATGAACCTTGTGCAATCTTCTAGTGAATACTGTTGTTTGACTGATGCTCGATCGACACTTGGCCGACCTAGTAGGAATGTCACGCTAACTTCCAGTGAACTTTGACCATTGGCCAACCTTTACTTGGCTTATTTGCCAGATCATACCACTATATGACATATTAATGGGTCGGGACTCATATGAGAGTAACTTAAACCGTTACAAACAATTTCACCTCCAATCATTTCTCGAAACAATCACATTAAAATGTCTGGGGGTCACTTATTATAGCATAAGTAGTTGATTTAAAAGAATATGGCCAACCATGCTTTGTTTTGCATATCGTTAGAATAGATTTTGTAAATGAGTCAATAACACTTCAAATGAAGGCTAAATAATTGTGCAGAAAGGGTAGTATGGTTAAAGGAAAAAATGGAGAAGTAGATTTAGTGAAACATTGAATGAGGTTATAAGAAATGATTTGAAATTTTTTTTTTTTTAAGGAGGATATTGCATTAGATTAAGTATAGTCAACTCTATTGGGTAGGATTTAAAGCTTTATTATTGTTGAATAATGCTTGAACACATTGATGTATTAAGTATAGATGTCTTGATGTTAGCTTACGCACTCCACTTTTATTTCCGATAAGTTCTAAATATGTCATCCCGAGTTTGTTTTAGTGGTTTTTTTTTTTTTGCTTCTAATCTCATAAATATGTTTCAATATTGCGATCTGACAAACAGTACACGGCATGGAATACAGCTATGGTGCGCATGAATGTTCTAGCAGCGGTATTTTCCAAGTGGAACCGAGAAATTGTCCAGGATTTATCTTTAGAAGGTCAATTCTGCTGGGTAGCACTGACATTTCTCTGACGGAGTTTCAATCATTTATGGAGCAGCTTGCCGCAAAATATAATGGGGACACATACCATTTGATTTCCAAGAACTGTAACCATTTTACCGATGAAGTCTGTATGCATCTCACCGGAAAGCCTATTCCCGGGTGGGTTAATCGACTTGCACGATTCGGTAAGAGGATATTTTTCGTATCATACCTTGTGACATAAGTTGTGTTTTTCTTTAATGGGAAGCTTCTAGGAGTGGCTCTATATTATACTGATCCCAATGAATTTGTTTATTTGTTTGAAAATTTCTATTGATAGTATTAAATTTATTTAATGATTATTGTTATGCACTATTTAGTTGAGATTAGTCGATGTTAAACATTTTTTTGTCAAAAAACAATAACATAATTATTTTGAATCTGCTCTGTTGAAAAATAATAAAACTATTGTATTGAATTCTAGATCTGCCTGTGAAAGCTTCTAGACTTGCAAATTGCATTACACGTCAGATGGCTTTGGACATGGTTACTTAAGTGCTATATTCAATTTGCTTTACCCGTATATGATTAGAGGGGAAAGGTCTACTGTGTGATTGTTGCGTAGCAGTTCTACTTTCTTTTTCAAAATGAAAGGAAAGCAAAGGAAATAGAAGGTTTCCTTGTGTTTAAATAATTGGCCGATACGCCCGATATTTGGCTATACATCAGCCAATACGCCTCAAATGGGTCTTATATCTGCTAATATATTTGATACATAGGCAAATATTTATTTGTCATCTTACAATTTTTTAAAATTTTTTCTTAAATTATATCAAATACCAATATTTCTCAATACCGGGGTGAAATCCCATCATATTATCGTATCAGCAATATATCACGATATATTGATAGATATTCAAAATATCGATTGATACGCTCGACATTTGGCTAATATTTCAGCGGATATTTAAAATATCGGCCAATATACCTATTAGATCAGCTGATATTTACTTGTGTATACTATTCTTAGAATTGTTTTCTTCCAATATATCCGATATTGATACATATTGTCTGATATATCTGATACTGATATGGTTACGGTCAATATTGATATTTTCATTCATGATAAGAAAGATCACACATCTCAGTTAATTTTGTCTCCTATTTTCATGGCTGTCAGGACTTGAGGACTGCAAATATGAATTGCTTGTGTGCTTATCAATAAATTTTCATTGTTTGAAACAAACTTATTTTTGAACTTCAGGTTCATTCTTAAATTGCTTAATACCTACCCATATTCAAATTGCGGCTGTTAGACGGCCTCCTGATCATGCTACATTTTGTGGTGAGTTTCTCTTGAATTTCTTTGTTCATTGCTTATCATTTCAAGTTCATATACTCTTAGAATTGCCTCTCATTGTTCTTTGAGATGAAATCTGATGACATAATTTGCAGAGTATATAAGACTAGAGGTGAAAAAGCTCTCTTCACTTTGACTTGATATATGTTTTGAAGAATTGCTTGTGGAGTTGATTGTTATAGGCGATTATTTCTAAACTAAAAAGAAATATGCAAATTGAAAACCGGAGAAAAGCATTTTCTTTTTTTATTTGAAGATGAAATGAGCACCGATTCATCAGATATATTTTAAGATGTAGTTGGGACATTTTAAAAGATAAAATAAGAGATGAACACATCAATGGAAGATTTAACGTGGATCTATAAAGGAGAGTTTGGGATCGTCTGGATGCCTGAAACATCAGTGAGATGATGCATTCAAGAGGAAAAGTGAGTTGGCTGAGGTAAGATGTATGAGGATGGGGAGAGATAGGCCTAGAAAATCATCGAGTGGAGTAATTTTTTGAGACATGCTTCAACTGTCAAAAGATGTTGTTCTGAACCGGTTAGAATAGCATGCAGCTTAATAGCAAACCTCATACCGTGGGAATCAAGGTTTTGATGTTGTTCGTTATTGCTTTTTCTTGCCGAAAGAAGCTACCTCGTGTGAAGTCTCCCTATCACTTTATTTCTATTGAATTCGGAGAGGCCAAAGGTCCACAAAAGTACTACTATTTTATTGATAAGAGAAGTACACATATACACATCCAATTTCTCTCATAAATCTCAACACCCAACACTTGCACATACAACTTTCTCACCTCTTTAGTTACCTCTTTAATTCTGTTTCTTTATTACTCACTTTAGTTTTAAACTCTGAATGCTTTAACACAAGTGTCAAGCCTCCTTTTATAGATGCCGATTAACATGCAACTTTCCCACATCTTTTATGACTCTAATGTCAACTATTCTTGGAAACTAATGAACAAAAGCTAAAAATCTATTAACTACAATTTAACTCCATCAAAATGATAAATATGGAGCAAGGAGATAGGAGGTGAAGATAAATACTATTCGTACACTTAATTGTATATCAATTTGTACTGAAATTGCTAGTTTTGGTGTGAAGAGAGAGGAGTAGGAGAAAGTAAAAATTAAAACAAAGTAAGACATACACTTATTTTTAACAATTTCAATATAGTGAGTGTACACTTGGTGTATGAATAATATGTTTTGGAGGTGAAAGTATGTTTGTGTTTTATTATAGGATATTTTTAACAAATAGAAGATACTTTTTACAGAAAATATATTCGTAGAAAATTTATTTTACATTTTTCATGAAAAATATTTTTCAAAGAAAGTATCTTTTTGTCATAATACTTTACTTCCTTGGGCATGAATAAGAATTTTTAGATTATCACATAAATAGATCAATGATATTGTGTATTATGGTTATCAATGGTAGAAATATTTCTTTTAGTGATAGAATGGTGCTAATATTTTATGGTCGAAAAATATTTGCAATTACTTAATTGTCTTTGATATGGTGATTTTCTGATTAGCAATGCAGTCAGGAACTTCGCTGGCTAGCAACTAGCAATATGGTTAGAGGCATTGGTTGCTGACGGTAGGGCTGAGGGCTTCAGCGACCATGATTAACTGTGGGGGTTGGGGCATGCTGGATGACGACTTGGGGTGGTGGCTCAAGGAGTCACCACCTGATAACCAGTGGTGGGTTGAGGATGATGGGCCGGTGATAGTATCTCCTTCCAAAAAGCCTTTCATTAACATGTGCTTGTGGTCAATTGCTGAGTAGTGAACGGGCTTTGAAGACCAATCATTAGGACTTGTCATTTTTCAGTGTTTAAACTTAATTTTTATGTTAATTATAAAAATATATTCGGTCTACTTAACTTTTCACGTATGCCAAACATAAGAAAATGCTGAAAAATATTTCTACTAAGTTATTTTTTGGCAAGCAAGTGGAGCCCAAAGATGCCTTGGAACTTGGCCATGCTCTCCATTGATGATTTGCTGTTTTATTCTCTATATAAAGCTAATTGAGATCATGATACTCAGAGTCATTCCTTGGGTTATTTTGTTACAACCTGTCATATTTAAAGCAAATTTTCTTACTTCGCACCTGTACCCTAATTCTTCGTTATTGCTTGAAAACATCCGTATGCAGAGGATGTGTCGGACTCTGCGACAACAGCCGGATCCACGGACAGTGATGATGATGTCGATGACCAAGATCATCATCTGCTGACGACATCAAATTCAGAGGTTATTTTTTTGAAGGAGAAGCCAGCAAGGCTAGCAAAATAGCTGCCTATAGCTTACCCTTCTTTATGATTCCTTGAACTTCCTTTAAATTTGCTTTAAATGGTAATTTCTCTTCTGAATTCTCTCTGCATACTTATGTGCCCTGTTGGCTTCTATAGCATAAATGCTTATCAATTTGTTCATTGGTTTTGGTCTGTTTTCTCTCCATTTGGAACAAAAAACATAAAAAAAAGTGACTCAAAGTATGAGGCTTTTTGCATTACAGTTTCTAGGTTAGATATATGTAGCTGAGGGACAGATTCAGCATTTTTGTTTCAGCAGGGTCAATGCATAATGTGATTTTATACAGATTATCTTGAAAAATCAGTACTTTTATAGTTTAATTATTTTTAATAGAGTAAATTTTAAAACAATTGTGTTATTATTATTATTATTATTTTGGTGAAAGGATGATGAAATTTTATCAATTATTTGTATACTAACCCATGATATAGGTGTATTCCTATAATTCAAAGATGTAGTTTTCGTGATTGAAATATATAGTCTCTGCATCATAATAGAGTAGTTTTATCATTAAAATAAGATTTAGTTGTGTATTTGTATTAGAATATTAGTGTCCTTGTGTATGGTGGCATTGCTGTTGTAACTCTTATCATATATGGAAAGCATTAGGGTTTGTAAATGACAGATTATATTTTGGGGTCTTTTTAGGTTATCAACAATGGTTTAAATAAAATTTAAAATACTATGTATAAAACAAAGGCCACCAAAGTCTCAAAAAGTCGGCCTAGAGACCCGAAACATTCAATATAAACAACCAAAACCCCTAGGAAGGGACTTAGAGGCAGCGATAAACAAGCCATTAGGACTCGAGATTAGTAGATGGATCTGCTGCTGCATAGATATCGGGCGGATGAATATAACCCCAGTGTTTGTGAGCACAACGATGATGGGTAAAAGACGCCACATGAATAGATAGAATTCTATTGCACACACAATTGAGAATCCTCTTAACAACATCGACAGGATTCGGGGACCAAATATTATTGAAAATGACGTCGTTCCTGATTTTCAAAATAAAATATACCATGACCAATCTAAAAATTGTATAAGAAAAATGCTTACCTCTCTTCTTTAGATCGGCCTAACAAATTTGTTTTAAAATGTTTTTAAAACATTTTTAATGCCAAAGGCTACCTATTAACTGTTGCGTTTCACAAATTTAGATTGTCCTACAGATTAGGGGGCCACGAATCGGATATTTATGTTGGGTCGATCTGATGTGGATCCGATCTCCATAATTTCAAACATGAATCCTGCACAACGCAATTAAAAACGAGAGGTTAGAGGACGACGGGAATGGCTCTCATCGTATATCCTCCAACGTTCAAATCAAATGTCTTTTCAAGAGTATAGAAAAATGCATTGATGATGTGTACATGCATGTATCAGTGGACCGAATGTTTAGGTGCGTCTAATTGATAGACAGCTTAAAGATGCGCCCACAGAGGGGTCGATTATTAGGGATGCGCCCAACAGAGGGGCAACTTAGATTTGCTATTATAGATTATACGACTGTTTAAGTATTATTAGGGTGCTTTGGAGGGATGGCCGGTCACTTGAATAGAATATCTCTCGTAGGGAGAGCCTTTCTTTGATGGATTCCTGAAGGGATTAGGTGGAAGGTTTTTTGAAAGAATTGGTGGTCAGGCCTTCCTCCTGGGTCTTCTCTTTTATGGATTTTTCTCCTCTTTCGGGTCTTTTCTATTCTCTCCGTAAGAATGAAGGGGTATTTATAGAGGTGAAGAGCGGTTGGATTATTCTTATCCAGTGACACCCGCCCATGAATAGGATAAGGGAAGCAGGGGCCCTGCACCGCGGCTCCTGCGGCGCAGGGCCTGCGCCCCGTGATGGTCGCCGTCGGATTTCAATCCAACGGCGCCCATCATATTATATATATTTTTTTAATTTAATATTTATTTTTAAAAAAATAAAAAAAA
>JAOVVI020008794.1:0-13988 GCA_028571085.2 Nepenthes alata
ATAAATGATTTTACAGACTTTAAAAAATAAATTGGACCATTGTGAATATACATATGGATATTTATACCAAAAATCCATGGTGACCCACTACCAAGAAGATGCAATGCCATATTATGAGTTAAATCACCATTACAATGAAAATAACCAATCAACAACTCCAAGAGTCGCACTGTCGTAAGAATAATAAATTTTGACGGGTATGACACAAGATGGATCCACTCAATGTAAGTTTGGATCAATGTCCAAAACTTTAGTGGTCCAGACGAAGGAGAGACAACCAATTCAGATAGTCGAATAATAACTTCTAGGGATATTTATTGAAAAATTTAATCTGAGCGGTTAGTCCATGGTGACCCACCCAAATAGAAAAAATAAAAAGAAAAAGACACTTAACATCCGAGTGCACCAAATGGAGTCAAACCCTCCAAACCTACACTCATCCCTATTCTCTTTCGATTCAGGCATATATTTCCTTATTATCTTTCCATCTATTAAAAAAATTATTAACTTGAGCATTTGAGAATATATTAGGGGGTGAGTCCTGTATATTTCTTATCTCAAATTCATTCTTTTATGGCGTACAAGATTTGAATTCAAAGTTACGAAGACCAAACTGTTATGATTTGGATATCCAGATCCAACTGCACGACTCTTTATTAGTACATTAATCCAGATTATTGAGACGCATCATTAGTACTATTTATAGGAATGTAATAAAACTTATATTCTTATCAACACTAAAAATCAGATCACACCCAATACAATAAAGTGAGCACGGTTAATATGGGACCCAATCGAGTTTATCGCCCAAGGACATCATCTCTCATGGTGATGACTTGATAGTGGGTAGTCATGGGGATGTCCATTCACCCACAAATGTAAACATCGAGACACTGGTAGCCTAAATTGACTCCATGTCCAAAACATATAAATCTCTCTGGAATAGGTTAGAGGTACACATTGAGGGCTTTATCCCCCAATTCACAAACCTACACTTCTAGAGTCAATGGGTACACCCATTGAGGGCTTTATCCTCGTATATTTGCTAACTACTCAAAACTAAGGACATTCCTCAGTGGAAATAGGATTGCATCTACCTCCCAAGTAGAGAAAAGAATTAGAAAAATTGAATAACAACTGTTTTGAGGAAGCACAATCGAACAATCGGCCGACTTAGGAAAATCCCCTTTTACAAGGAAAATCATGATGCATCAGCTCTCTTTCAAGTTCAAAATGCCGATTCTAGAATCTTACGATGAAAACTCTAATCCAATAGACCATTGTGATCACTTCTGAACTTTATTAGGGTTCTAGGGCCTAGATAACCCTACTTTATGTTTGTACTTCTCGCTTCTTGTTAACCCTAAAAGGGGATGTACGAAATTGATTTTATCAATTAGTAGCGAATTTAATGCAATCTTTTTAGGAACCAACTAATAGGTTATTGTCACAATTTTCCTCCAGTATAATGGAGGAAAAATAGTCGTGGCACTTTGTCTATGTTTAGTAAGGTCCAAATAAACGTTTGAAGTGCTTCTTGATCTGATTTAAGGCAAAGGCTCGAGAATATTGAAACTTGCCGACAATGTGAAGCTGAACTCCTTCATGGCAACCATACAATTGGGCAAGTTTTTTAAATATTTAGTTCAATAAGAGTCTAAAACCTTCCTTAAGACAGATATCACAACCCGAGTATATATTGTCACTGATGAAACTAATGAGGCAAAACGGCTAAAGCGTACAGTTCATCATTTGGGGTCAACTGGTGAAAAGAAGAGGAATGGCGATATCTCCTCCACCAAAGGTCTCAGAAAACAACCGAGGATAGATCTGATTGACAGAAAGGAGTACAAGCCATTAAACTTCACTCCTTTGAACAATACTCGAACTAACATTTTGATATAGATTCGAAATGAAAACATTCTAAAATGACCGAATTCGATGAAGAACTTGGAAGGAGGGGATTGGTCAAAAAAATTTTCTACTATCGGTCTCTGGGTCACAATATCGAATACTGTTGGATCTTCTAGAAAGAATTAGAAGGCCTCATTCGAACACAATACCTCAACAAATATTTGAAAGACCGAGGACACTCCTAGCAACACCAACAATGATGGGATGGAACAACACGAGCAACCTCATAACCGAGCAACACAGGGGTAGTAAGCATGATATTGGCTAGTCCACCTAGATTTAAAGTTCCTGACCTTCCCAAAGGTGCTTCCAATAATAAGAAACAGAAGTTAGGAATTGAAAATGATATCATTAGTTTTAGCAAAATGATATGACTCATGTAACAACTTTTTATTTTTACCCTATTGTTATATCCATGCTCGTTTCAAATGTTACTGTTGATTATCAATTGAAATAAGTCTTTGTTGATAATAGAAGTTCTTAAAATTTGCTTTACCATGGTACTTTTTTTAAACTCAGATTTAAAAGAAGTTAGATGAAACCAACTGAGAATCCTCTATATGGGCAGGACAATGAATCTGTCCCAATCCAAGGAACTGTCGAGTTAAAAATTATATTGGAAACATACCTGAAAATAGCTTCCTAAATGCTGACATTTTTAATGGTGGACATACACTTAGTTTATAATACGATATTGGGTCGACCCTGCCTAGTGGCTTTCAGGGCGATTTCATCAATACCACACTTAAAAATAAAATTTATGACCCCATGTGAGGTAAGAAAAATCTTGGGTGACCAAATCACAGGCCGAACTTGCTATCTAACCCAAATAGGCTAGCCAGTTCCAAATCAACCGATTGAGGATTTCAATTTCCGAGTTGAAGCAACCCTATAATAAGGCCAATATGGCGATTCTACCATGCAAAGTCTACTGGATTTGATTGACCCCGAGAGGTACATATGTGTCGAAAGCTCTCTTCTTGCATAATAACTAGAGCAACTGATGGCATTCCTTTGACAAACCTCAGATGTATTTGCATGGACGTCGGTGGACATGTCAAAAATACTAACTAATGTAATGATACACAAGTTATGCCTGATTATAGGACACAAATCGGTTTGATAGAAACGGAGGAACCACTCCATAAAGAAACTCGTTGTTATGATAGAAGAAGTTAAAAACCTCTTGATGCAGGCATAATAAGAGAGGTCTATTACTCAGATTGGCTGTCCAATATTATGCTTATAAAAAATAGCAATGAAAAATATTGGATGTATGTCGACTTTATCGATGTGAATAAGGCATATTCAAAAGATAGTTTTTCATTGCTAATGAATAATTTATTGGTAGACTCAATGCCCGAGCACGAATTACTAAACTTCATAAACGCTAACTCAAGATACAATCAAATTCAAAGGTGCCCCAAATATGAGGAATTAACCTTATTTATGACTAATAAAGGAACATATTGTTATAAGATCATACCTGTTAGCCTAAAGAATACAGATGCGACATACTAGAGGCTAATAAATAAGATGTTTAAAGTTTAAATAGGAAGAAATATGGAGGTGTATATAGATGATATACTCATCAAGAGTAGATCAGCCAATCACTATAAACTTAGATAAGGCTTTTGGAGTACTCTGATTACACCAGATGAAGTTAAATTCAAGAAAGTGTGTATTTAGAGTAATCTCTAAAAAGTTTCTTGGTTTCATAGTGTCTTATTGAGGAATTGAGACGAACCCAAATAAAATAAAAGCCATTATAGATATGAATCCTCCTTGAACTATAAAAGAGGTCCAGAGATTAGTCAGGAGGGACATCGCACTCTCCCAATTTTTGACAAAATTTGCAAGTATCTTCTCCTCTTTAATATTTTGAGAGGGACTAAGATGAATGGTTTCCATTGGACAAAAAAGTATCTATTGACCTTCTTAAAACTAAAGGAATATGTCACCAACCCTCCATTCCTATCGTCCCCAAAAGAAAATGAAGAATTATACTTATATTTTTTGTCATATCTGACACGACGTTAAGTTCAGTCTTGGTTAGACAAGAATCCATGATTCAATCGCTGGTCTACTATATCAATAAAATTCTAACAGATACGAAAACTCGGTATTCCCTTGCTAAGGGGTCTCTTTAGCATTGATCCACTTGGTGAGAAAGCTCCAACCATAATTTCAAGCATTTAAGATCATCGTCCTAACTGATCAATCACTAAAAGGAATCTTATAGAAATTTGAAGTGTTCGAACATTTGATAAAATGGATCATGGAGTTCGATAAGTTTGGCATAGAGTTCTAAGCATGGTCGGCTACAGAAGGTTAGGCTCTCGTAGACTTCATAGTTGAAATGATAACCCCAATTCCAAGTAATTTCAAGAAGAATGAAGACAAACTTTAGCATAAGGAGACCCCGAAAAAAAATCTTGTACGTGGATGGGTCATCCTCTCATTCAAGAAGCGGGGCTGGTGTGATCTTGATAAACCCATAATGATTAGAAATAAAATATTCGATGACACTTAAATTCCCGATCACTAATAACATAGCAGAATGTGAAACCCTATTGGTTGGATTTAGGCTAGCAAATGAATGTGCAATGAAGGCTTGATTATCTACAATAATTCAGAATTGGTCGCCAACCAAGTGATTGGAAATTTTGAAACATCCAATCCAAGTCTTGCAAAGTACCTAGCCTAAAGAGCCTATTTGAGTTGTTTGACCGGGTGGTGCAAGTTCGTCACATCTTATGAGAAAACAATTGAAAAGTAGATTAATTGACAAAAGTAGCTGTACTTGAGAATCTTGAGCAATACACGAGGAAAATGAGGAAAGACCTTGTGACCTCAAACATTGAAGTCTCAAAAGAGACACTCCATATTTCAGGCGACGATGCCTGGATGACTCTCAACTGAAGGTGTCTTGAAGAGGAAGTTCTACTAGAGAACCTGGAAGAAGCAAGGCGCATAAAAAAGATAGCGGGATGGCGCATTCTATTGGACAAAAATAGTACTAGAGAGGATATTCAATCTCCTACACGTGGTGCTTAACACTAGCTGAAGCCGATTATACACTGAACGAAGTACACCTCAATATCTATGGATTACATATCAGAGGAAAAAATCTAACATTTATAGTCATGCGATAGGGGTACTACTAGTCTACGATAAAGAAAGACGCCATGGTATTTGTCAAGAGATGCGAGAATTATCAGATCCACGGCAACGTCTCTCATCGGCCTCACATTGAGCTTCAGACCTTACAGTCACCTTAGCAATTTGTGTAGTGGTGACTTGACATATAAGGCCGTTTCTCATTACCACAGGACAAGGAAAATTCATCATAATCATAATAGACTATTTTACGAAATAGATAGAGGCTTCCCAACTAGCAAGAATCACCGAGCAAATATGACTAAATTTGTTCGACAGAATATCATCTGTAAATTTGGGATACCCGAGGTCATAGTAACCAACAATGATGCCTAATTTACTAAAAAAAGGTTCACTAAATACTGTAAAATCTTGGAAATCAGACTAGTTCATACCTTTATTGCTTATCCACAAGCAAACAGGAAAGTGGAGGTGATGAATCGAATCCTATTATACAGGTTGAAGATCAAGTTGGAAGATGTAGGGACTCAAAAGTAGACAATCCTCCATTCGTATGTAAGGCCCGAGATTTCCTGATCAAGCAAATCATAATTGATTGAGGTCAAATGACATAGAAGAATTTGGATTGAAGAGTCCAACATTTTAAAATTACTAATTAAAATATGTGAATTTGAAAACTTTCACCGGCTTAAGATTTCGGTAAGAATCAGGATTCATTATACTGATTATGTTAGAAAGTTGAAAACCAGAGATTCACCTCAAGACGCAACAGTAATATGAAAAATTATCCGATGAACCCAATTAACAACCGATCTAATTATTGTTAATAAAAGAACAATTCGGCCACCGAAATTTGATCTGAATAATAACCAAATTAATTTTGGAATAACAAAAGCCTAGTTAGGTTGCCAAATTTTCAACCGAATAGCAACTGAATTAAATTCAGCTACTAGCTCCACTTAGCAAAATTTCAGCAAGAAAAGGGGGTCCACGGCAACATTATATTTTCCAACATTTAATAGGAGAAATTAGCACACACATGGAACAAGGAAAACGACATACACGACTGTACTTAGGGGAGATATTGGGAGAATGAAACGTGGCATTTAAGGATTAAAATTAATAGAGACTATGCAAGGGAGAGGTAGCTGCATCACACGGCAGCAGCTTCCCTACACTTGGACAAATTGAAGATAAGATAAAAGCAGCTCAGGGCTGCTTATCTCAGAAGCTGAAGAACAGCTGCGACACGGCAGCTGCTGCTCACCACAATAACAGCTCTCCACGGTTTGCAGCAGCAGCCCACGACAGCAAGCAAGCAGCAGCATATGTGCATAAGAAATTTAGCAATATAGCAGCTGCCTACTTCACCCAAAATTCAGGAGTAATAATATGAGAGTGACACGGCAGCAGTCGCTTGTTTTGGCCGCTGGACAGCAGCTGCTTCATTAAGGAAAAATCAGCAGTAAAACGTGGAAGAAGAGGGAGAGTGACAGCACGACACGCAGGGAGCTGATAAAATCAACTTATATAGGATCCGTTTAAATGAACTCAGAGGGGAAAACGAACGAAAAAGAAGGGAGAAAACAGAAAAGAAGGAAAACGAGAGGAAACAGTAGGGAGAAGTAAGGAGAAACTGAAGGCAATGAAGTGAAGGGAAGAAACTCAGCAAAATTGTAGGCAAGTGCACTTTGGCTTTCCATTGTTGCAAATTCTTGCTGCCATCTTTGGAGTATTGTTGGTCCAATACTCATTCTCCTTGCTGTAATATTGCTATATCATGTTTCAGCATCTGTATCTGCTAAATTTCGGATAAAAAGTGCTGAATTTTGATTCTGTTTTACTGAATTTGAATATGTAGTCTATTTCATCAAAAATCTGAATTATGTTTTACTGTATCACATCGAGGCATATATGTTATTAGTTTTCTATTTTACTGAAGCATCAATTATTGAATTGTTACTTTGCTGAAATATCACTTGCTGAATTTCTTTTTTGCTTGTCTCACGTTTGATTTTTTACCATATTGCTGAATTAGATGATGCTTTGCTGAATTAGGAGTCATGCTAATTAAACTGCAACTGCTTTTAAATTAGAAGCATGATATTGTATTGTTAAATTTCAAGTAGTTGATGCTGAAATCTAATTTACAGATGTTGAATTTCAATCTAGCATATGCTGCTGATTTTCTATGATGTCAACCAACTGAATTGTTGAATTATGAATTCAGATTCAGCACTAACTTTGATATAGTTGCTCCTTTTGAATTTATATTGCCACTATTTTTTAATCTCTTGCTATCCCAATGCTTTTCTAAATCTTAATGTGATATTGCACTGCAGTAACTTTAGATTTCAGCATACTGCGTTAATAAATTTATAGTATACTTCAAATAGCTGAATTTTATTGTTATAAACTTGATTTAAGCTTGATTTTGAAAGTATAACGTTGTAGTGCTGGAATCCAAATAATGATGCTGCATTTCATTTGCATTATAATTACTAAACTAATTTTCTACATGGCTGATTTTGATGCTAAATTTCCCTTTGCTGGTTTCCAACTTTGCTAATTGATTAGGCCTTGAATTTATACCATTGTATTGCTGTAAATTACTGATGCAGAAAACCATTTTCATGCTTACCAATTTCCATAATTGGTTATAAAACATCCACTGAATTTGGAACACATTTTGCTAAGTTTATTTTGCTAAATTTCCATATGATGATACACAATTTAAATTAATGAAACTTGTGTTGCCGCAATTTTACACCGAGGCTGCTTCATAGTTGTTGAAAAATATACTAAATTTGAAGAATTGATTTCAGCAAACAGATTGCGGAAATCTGTTTATAGAAATTTTAAACACATCACATTGCCACCTCACATTGTTGCATCATATTATGCTGCTAATCTGAATTCGAAACTTGCTGCACTTTCTGCATTTTTACTGCAACTTATTGTTTGAAATTTATGTTTTAAATAGATTCTAATTCATCAAGTTCAGGTTTTTAGTGAAACCTGAAAATGCATTCATGACGATAGTTAAGCTTAGAATTTAAGATAGATGGTAAAATTACATCTCTTGCTGAAATTTTGTATTATATTTCCGCAAAGATCTAAATTTTTTAGAATTGATCATATCTTTTCATTATAATATGCATAAGTTTTTACAAAAATATAAATATAAAATTATGAAAATATGATTGAAAACTCTACAAAATATTATGAATTATGATTATTATCTCACCGTAGTTGAGAAAATTAAAAAAAAAATGTTAAGAACAACCATAGAGTTTCCACAAGAATTTAAAAGGACTAAGAAAATGGACCAATGATTTATTTCAGAGGATAATATTCTCTGGCATACCTTAAGACATTACAATAGAAACTCGAGGACTATCCCTCGGCCGTGGGGGTACTTTTGGTGACATTTCTGTTATTTGACCCTATATATTGGGTTAAAAGTATATTGCTTAATACGGGGTGTTGAATTGTTTAAGTCTGTGCCTTAAATTATGTGGAAGTATACACAATCTTTTCCTCGATTATCCGCTTCGTTAGTTGGTAAGACATACTAACCCTAATCCCTTAAGTTAAACAAGTTTTCAAGCGTTGACAGTTAAGAAAATATAAGAACAAGATAAAAGAAATAATTTGAAGGCATTATTATTTTTTTGTTTATGTATTCTGCCTATGCTTCTATTAATGATTTGCGCATATATATAAATTATGACTCTTATCCCTCTTGACAAGTTATTTTAAGTATAAAAATATATGTCCTTGATATATTATACCTTATTGAGTATTTAACTTACTCTTTTATTATTTTCTATCATCCAGATACCTTGCACATGCCGATAATTGATATCCAGGAGCAAAGATGAAAGATTTAAATTATGCTTTATATTTAGAGAATGCACTTAGAGATATTCAAGATTTTATGTAACTTAGGTTGAAATATGTATATAATATTGTAAAAAAATTATAAAGGTATGATATAATGTATCTTATTTTTAAAGTTATTAGTTTAGTATACTTTCGTAGATTATTATAGACATTAAGTATGCTTTTGTAGGTTTTTATGGGACGAAATTTGATTTTTAATCGGTATCTTTTCTTAACAAGATCTGACGCAGTGTTCCTAAGATACGGTATTGATGCCACTTATAATGTGGTAAGGTATATTGATCCTATGTACGATTATGGATTGTCACGTTCTGCATTCTTATATTCATTTTAATCATAAAGAACGTGTACTAAATTTAATGATTCATAAATTACAATAAAACATAATACATAGGATCCAAAATATAATACTAATTATCAATGATTCTGGTATTCATTCAATAATAATATAATGTCAACTTGTGATAAATAAATATACCAACTAAAATCTAATACTCATCTTATAAAAATTACACTGAAATTTATAAGATAACCATAAGAGATTTGTGAATATATTTCTGAACTACCAATAGTAAAATTTACATTTTTGAAATACTTATAAATCTATAAGTTCTTACATCATCACTAAAACTAAACTAGTTATATTATTACTGATTACCACATATTTAATTATTCTTTTTTACTTTTATTTATCAGATTTGAACTCCTGAGAAGTATCTGAATGGAAAGAAAATTGTATGAGAGAGCTAAATATTCAGTAAGAATATAATAGTTAAGGATATGTATATTTATCTTTGAAATAATTCATGAGGAATAGGGATCATGATACATGTAAAAATACATATATACTTTCTGAACACTTTTATGATACAATTGACTTTTCTTTTTTTTTGTTCTTAATTCTTATTACTTGTTATCACATTCTTATCTTACATATCTTGAGAAATCATGGCTAATGGCCTTATTAGTTAACAGAGTGTTTAATTGATGTCTCGATTATGTTAATCCACACAATCAAATGTCAAAATTGCACAATATAGCGATATTTTCTTCTTTATTTGTATATCAAAGATAGGATGAATTGTGTTCACTCCACACAAATAAAAAATTTTATCTTTCTTATTTACATTCTGACAATAGGACGGTATTACCTATTATGTCCCGATAGACGGGGCTAAAAGCATATAGCGATATTTATTCAAATAATGATCTATACTATAATATCCTAAGGCATGTCATGGGATACTATCCGTTGAAATAAAAATTATTTATTCACTTTCATTACTTCTTAAAATTTTGTAATGGAAGTCCTTATTCATAATCTTATTTCTTCTTTTTAATTTTCTCATTTAAAAAAAAATTTATATTTTCTTGGTATTATATTAGTTTCCACTCATACATAACATATCATATATGTTCATAATAAAATCACGATAAACTTTATCGTATATATCCATAATAAAATCATATCAATATATAATATAAATTCATATACATTTTAACATATGCTAGAATTACTTTTAGATAACATATTATTCGATTCCTAGTCCATAAATCCCATAATTTACCGGTATACTAATCGGTTCGGTTTTATTTTTTCTCTTTAATCAATTTGATCACAAATTCAGTTTATGAATCGGTTAGACTTTTTATAATATTCTGTCGGTTATATCATGTGAGTCGGTTTACCATCATCTATATAATAAGTGCCAGGTCCATCTTTTTTAAGGAACAAATATGAAAATTGGTTCACTTACAATTTAGCCGGTTTATTAGAAACCAATTTATTAAATATCTTTAATATTCGATTCTTATAATGGCCAATCAATTTACATGATATATAACTTGATTACTAATTTAGCATACCATATATGAACAGTTTATTATTTATTTTCTAGTCGGTTCAGACTAATTAGCAAAATAGTCAATTAAATGTAAATCGGCCGTTTTAGTGGCAATTTTCCTTCTGGGGCCGGTTCAGTGACTAATCAAGATATTTTTGGAAACAATTTTATATGGTGATAAATCAACCCTAGTACTAAATTATATGGATGGAGGGTTCTGCAATTTATTTGAGGATCCGATTCAATGGTTAATTCAACCTATTTTTATGATGAGCCAATTTTATACAATCTTAATAAGGATCTTAATTACTTGGTGACCGATTTTGAGCCGGTTTGGTGGTCGGATGGAGGCCGATTTGGCTTATTTTTTTAAACTATCAATTTTAATATCACTATACGGGGTTGGTTTAGTTGTAATTTTTGATCCGGTTCAGGGATTAAATCACCTAGAAAAATTACTTTTCATATATTTTCAAAATCAGTACATAATTTTGGATCGATTTATATAAATTTTTTAATTTTATTCTTACCTGATTTAAAATTATGCATTGATCTTTCATGAATAACTCTGCTTCTGATCAATTCAGTGATGTTTTCTTTTCTTTGGGCTGAATCATTCAAATTTTGAGTTGATAAAATTACGCCAATTTTATGACATATTTTTAGTTCATTGAAATATCTTTCATAATTTTTGTAGAGTTTCAATCGACCTAAAATTTGGTGAAAATAGTAGCCAAAGTTAGCACCAGTAGCTACTCTATTTTCACCAAATTCAATTTGCCAATCTACTTTGTTTTCATCGAATTGACTGGTTTTGTGAATAATTATTTTAAAATAAAAATATGGTGATTTAGCCAACATATTAAAATTTTTTCACAAAACTTTTTATAGGATAAATCAGCCATTAACAATATGTAAATATTAGCATATCAGCAAGTATAGCAGTATGTTGTAGAACTAACTTCATGATACATGTTTCTAAATTTTTGATATTCTAGTATGGTAATGGTAAGGATTATTCTTGAACAAAAATATAGTGATTTAGTTAAAATTATAAAGTATATTCAGTAAAAATTTTATGATATGAATCGATCAAATAAAGTCTGAAACAATTTGTGTATCATCATGGTGCAGTAGAGTTCAGCAACGAAATTTTATTTTGACATGTTGATAAATTTTGCTCATTTTAGTATGGATTCGATAAGAAATTAAACCATTGGACTGATAATATTTCAAACTAAGATAAAAAATTTAACAATAAATCAAAGAGGGAGAAGAGTTCTTGCCTGAAAATACTTTATATTTAATTTTGAACTTGATGCAGCCAACTGGGTCTCCTACTCTGGTTCGGATTTCATCATCTATTTTGGTCTCTCTTTTCTTCCTTTCTTCTCTCCGTTTTTTCCTCTTTCCTTTGGTGGATTTTTAGATTTATTTAGTTTCTAAACTGATGACTCATTGGTAAAATTTTTAGAAGTTACCACATACCCCAATAGGTGGTAATTCCTTCGTTACTCAATGATGACTCACCCTTCGCATGGGGTGAGTTGTTGGATCCTCCATGAGCCAATTGTTAGAACTCTATTGATAGTTATTTTGATACTTGTTAAGCCTCTTAGAGTACCAAGTGTCCCACTAATTTTTTTACGTAAAATTATTTCTCTTTTTTTATTTATTACATTACATGTGCATGTCTGTGTGCCCTTTTCTTTTCCTTCTTTTTTCTTATTTTCTTTTCCTTCATCCAAATTTTTCAAAGTGTTGTTTCATGAGGAGGTGACATGTGTCCCTCAAATTTAATTAAAATATATTTTTTAAGGGTGTAGTAAATTTGGCTTAATTTATATATGTTGACTGTTCATTTCTAATTTTCTATTTCCACTTATTTTTCTAAGTATATAAAACTTTTATTATACCTACTACAGCATCCCTCTAATTATAATTTCGATTATAAATTTGTTATGTCGTTGTTCGGAAGGTTCAGCAGCTTCTGAGATACCTTTGGATCCACCAAAACACTAATTTGATCAACCGAAACTTATTCGGTTACCAACTGAATATAGCAATTTAATTATTATTTGATTTAAGCTATATTTATTCAATCGAGTCAAGTTCAGTTGTTAATCGGGTGTAATTTTGATAACTGGGTTATCTGATCGTTAATTAAAATTAATTTAATTATTATTCGATTTGAGAATTTACTAACTGAGTTAGATTTATATCATTGGTTCTATCTTTTATTAATCAGAATTAAAGTTATTTTCATCAAATTAATTTTTATCGTATTTCTATATGAGTTCCTAATTTTTAGATTTTTACTGTTTATTGATATTAATTTTACATAATTTAATTTAACTTATTGAATTATAATTTATAAAATCTTGGTCCTCACATGGATATATTATATTTGATTATTATAATAAATGGTTAATTACAGAAATGAAAACGCGGTCCGTGACATGTACTATGGTCACTGGACAACCCCTAGGGAGCCGATCTACGAAACACCATTCCACTTGTGTTATGGGATAGAAGTGGTCATTTTGGTAGAGATCAAATTACCCAACCTTCAAGTTAAAAGTTTCAATCCACATAGCAACTCTCAATTTTTGAGAGAAACTCTAGACCTACTTGAAGAAATCAGGGTACAACAAGCTATAAATGGTGGCCTACTAACAACGGATTGCTTGATATTACAACAGAAAAGTGAAGGCCCGCCAGTTTGAGGTAGGGTATCTAGTTTTAAGGAATATAGAGGTTACAGGTAAGATCGCCAATAAGAATAAGTTGTCTGTTAATTGGGAATAACCATTCCTAGTCTTAGCTATCCTCCGGAACGGTACATATAAACTATGCACCCAAAATAATAAATTGGTCTCAAGGGTATTAAACTCCCTACACCTGAAAAAATATTACCAGTAACCTTACTTCCTAGTCTGAATGAAATAGAGGCATATTTTGTATACAACATATTGGGTATTTGTATGATATACTTAATAATATTAATAACAATAAGATTACAATTAATTTACTACATTAATAATTTATTTGTGTGCTTGTATGAATCCAAACAACCATGATTGACCCTAGATCAAATCCTACTAAACCCTTGATTATCAGAATATCCACAGTAGAGATACATATTAATGACATACTAGCAGGCATACCTTAAGTGACATGTTAGGCGTTTGAATTCAAATCTCT
>JAOVVI020008795.1:0-13987 GCA_028571085.2 Nepenthes alata
GTCTACTGTGGGAGTTTTATATTTGTTGAAGCAATAGATTAAAATATCAACCGAAAATTTAAATATTGGCTAATATATATCAACATTGAAAGGTTTTACTCCTGATTTCTTGATACCAGAATATTATCAAAGTTCATGCAAATGGAGACACCAGGTGGTATATCAGTCAATATTCCAAATAAATGCTGATATGCAATAGCCGTTTTTGTTTTTTAGCTTTGCTTCGTTCTTAAATGCCTAAATCCATATGTTTCTTAAAATATACTCAAGTCTTCTTAAAAACCTAAATCCACATATTTTTACAAGTATAAAATATACATAGTGAAGTAAAGGGGTATTGACCTAAGAAGATATTAAGCTCAATTCTGGGGAGGAAAAAAAATGGCAATCTTTTTAAATATGCAAATATATGATAAAGGATGGTTAAATTAGTATATTACACAATTTCAATATGGTTACAAAAAAATATATATATTCATGTTATTTCTTACCAATACATATCCCCAATTCAATAAGGATTAGCCACACTGATACTGATACTAATACTGATATTTTAAACCATGGTCAATGACTCTAGGCATATGGTGGAGAAAATTAAGAATAAATATAAGGATCTTCATAGGGTGCTTATTGATTTAAAAAGGAAAACAATATTGCCCCTAAAGAAGTATTATGGAGATTTTTAGAGAAGAAATGAGTTTCCACAGCATACAACCAAGTTACAGAAGATGCATAAAGAAGCAAAGCCTTTGATGAGGCCATGCAAGAGACACCAAGATGATTGGATTACACTAAAGGTCAGCTTTAGGTACATATCTTCTTTCCATGGCTATGGATGGACATACAAAAAAACACATGAGAGATGATTTAACTTTGTACAAGCTCTTTCTAGATGACAGCGTTTTAGTGGATGAGACAAAGATGGCTTTAACACCAAGTTAGAGATTTAAAGGGAGGCTTTAGAAGCAAAAGGTTTAAAATTAGTTAAACAAAGATTGAATATATGGAACACAAGGAAGATGATAAGGAGGTGAGGATGAGGACTGAAGGTCTACCAAATAAGGATCAATAGTTCACAAAGATGGAATGATCAATGAGAATGTTACTCAAAGATCAAAGATGAAATGGAAAAGTGAAATATAGATCCAATGTGATTGGATAATACCACTTGAAGAAAAATCTTATGAGGTAGTTGTTAGATCAATAATTCCATATGAAGAGGAGTGTAAAGTGACAAGAACCCAAGAGAGTAGATAATAAAGTCAAGAGGGGAAATTGGAGTAGCACCAATAAAAAATAAAATGTAAGAAAGACATTTTGAGTGGTATCAATATGTGAAACAATTACCAACTTGTGGTCATATTAAGAGATAAGAGAGATTGGAAAGACACCTAATAGAAAAGACAGATGAAGACTAAATAATAATTTGAAGGAAACCATCAAGCACCTGCACATTTAGATCTAGTAGATATACAACAAAGATAACGAATCCATATAGGCAGCCTACCACTTCATGAGAAAATGCTTAATTTGGTTTGATTTGGTCATACAAAGACATTGCCTGTAAAAGTAGATTTCTGTAATTGGCATGCTCAAGAATCCAAGATTTCGATATTAGAAAGAAAAGTACTGCACAAACTTCAATTAAACTTTGTAATAATACCAACTAAATTCCATCTCTATCTTTATCACCTCAAAATCCATAAAAATTGGTCCATTCATATTTACCACACAAAATTTCCACGATTGGAAATAGAAATATATTTAGGGTTCCCATTGTTAACATCTCAAATATGCAGCTTCTTGAACTCAAGGGAACAGCATTTTGAGTTCGAACAAGTGGTATAGCATATTCTAAGTTCAAAGAATAAGCAAGTCCACAAAACAAAAACAATGAAATCATCACTACATCTACCTACCCCCCAATGAATTTCTCTTTGATTAATCAGGTTAGCTGCATCCTGGCCACTCCCAACAAGTGTTACTGCTTCCGCTTCATCAGATATTGAGCTAGGTTGCCCAGGAGAAACTGTAAATGGAAAGCATGTTGAGATTCATCAAGAGCCATCACAAATGCATAAAAAAAATTTATGAATAACTATATTGGAATCTATACTTGAAATTTTATCAGAAGTCAAAAGTCATACGAAGTCAGAAAGAGAAGTTAGCACCTTGGAAGTCAATATGCTCATTGATAACTCCAAGCATGGTTATAGATTGGGTATTGTGAAGATATTGCAGCAGAAGTTCATAAGAGTACTGCAAAAAAGGCCACAGTTATGCAACTATGTAATGAAAACGGAAAAATATGTACTGAGCAAAGTAAAGAGCAATTCAAAATGTAAAAAGAACAAATGCATGTAAGTCAGGTCTAGAATACTTAAGCACCACTGCAACTACTGAAAATTAGGTCAAACAACCTAACTGCTAGATAAAATCCTATATATTCAATACAGCCCACATATCCAATAAGCCCCATACATACCACACACGCTATAAAAATTGGGCAAAGGGTGTTCTACATTTGCCATGTTTAATTTAAATATTAAAATAAAAAGTTAATCTAGACATTTTTTTTTTCATTTGGACCTATCTTTATGATGCTTTAAATATATGGAGAAAAAAGTTAACATCAAAATTATATCAATATTTAATAAATAATATGCTAGTAGAAAATAAGGTTCATATATAACTATACAACTGTAGTAATATACCAATAAGTTAACAATCATTATGTCTGTGATAGTCGTTGTATGGATCATCTCTGTAGAAAAGTACTTTAATACATGCAATACAAAAGAGAAACAAAATAAAAGAGGCATTTGCAACACAAGGGACACACACAAAACAAGCTTTTCAAAACCCAAGCAACATAAATGCAAAACCCATCTGCAAAAAAGGGGAACACACACAGTGCCTCTACAGTCCTTGATTTATACCAAGGACTCACAGCATGGAAACAAGTAAATCTAAAATTAGGCAATTTATTGATGGAAACACAAAAGAACCAACAAAAAATACTGAAGCAGAACAATATACACAAAGAGATGTACAGGGATATCAGAAAAAAGAAAATAGAATAATAAAAAATGAAGTGGGAGAAATTACAAGAGAAGAAATACTCTATTGAGGTAAACCCAAAACACACACTCCCCCAACTTAAAAGGGCTAACGGAAGTTCCTTTATATGTTGCATTCAGAATGAAAAAAGAAAGAATAAGAGCCCTTGTACTGATTAATTTTTTTTTAAAAGCCAAAAAAAAAAAAAAATTTCACAGCAGAAATACTCAGGAAGGGAAGATTTTTCCAGGAAATTACTTCATACTGGATCAATTATGTAATCAAGATGATGCCGAAAAAGCACACTGTGGGAGGAATGGATGTTCCCTCCTTACTCTCTGTTTGACTTTACACTAAATCTCTAAGCAATCGTGTGAAGTCCTGCCTAAGTGGAAAGATTATTTTGTAATAGCAAAGCACCACAAAATGTAGAAAAAGACAGGCATTAGCCTCCCTATTCTCTACAGGCAGGACAAAACTGACAATGCAAATTACATCTGTTTTACAAGCAATTGCATCACTATTCAACCTGCTGAAAGCCATGGGAAGGCCAAATCTCAAACAGACCTCTGTAGTAGTTCATCAAAAATAAGATGATTCTAATTTCTTCTTGCAATTGTCTCATTGAGTCTACAGAAGAAAAAAAACACTCGTAAGGCACATCCCTTGCCCAGATGAGCTATTAAGGAAGAGGGTGTAACAACCAATAAGGATCATGACCACAAAGCAACTTAAAAAAATTACGGAGCAAACTATCTGCATAACCCACTTAGATGGTACAAGGAAACACAAAAGATCTTACACTGTATCTAGCACTTAATACTATGGCCTAGGAAGGATAGATTCTGATGGATACATATAAAGGTGTTTCCTCCATCTCGTTACCATCAAGGTCCCCAAAATCAAAATTCCAACGAATAGCTTCATCATTGATTGGCGATTCACATGATACTGCAACCTCGACGATAAAAGGGGGAATTTTAAAATAGTAAATGAGAGAGATATGCAACATTGAAACACTTCATTGAACATGAGAAAGAGATGAGAAGAAAGGCCAACTCCTTTTAAAATGATGCTTACTGAGAATCCATCGCAAAAATATGCGTAAGCTAAGAGAAGTATATGAGATGACCACATAATTAGGATTTTGGCTATTTTTATTTATATAAAGTTACGTACAGAAAGTGTAAATTACTAAGTTACCCTTATAAAATAATATTACAAGGGGAATCCTTCAGCATACTCCTTTCATATTCTAACAGAATATTCTCCACATAACACTCCCCATCAAGGTGTAGCATAGATATTGATCGTGCTCAATTTGTTACAAACATACTTAACAAGAATATTAGTAAGAGGCTTCATGATCATATCGGCTAGCTGTTAACCAATTCTAACATGCTTAATTTAAACAAACCTAGTCAAAGTTTCTCATGAATAAGTGACAATTCACCTCTATATGTTTCGTTCATTCATGAAATATTGAATTTGACTCAATATGTATCACTACCTAATGATTGCACCATAGTTGAATTGAACCCGTACTTTTACATCTAAGTGACTCTAGTCGCTGATGGATCCGCATTACTTCACATGTAACACATGTCAATGCACGATATTCAGATTCAGCACTTGCTCTGGAGACTACTTTCTGTTTCTTACTCTTCCAAGATACAATATTCCATTAAACAAATACATAGTACCCCACGGGAGATTTTTGATCAAAAGGTGACACAGCCCAATTAGTGTCTGAGAATATGTGTGACAATGATTACTATAATGAAGGTCTCATCTAAGTTACTTTTAAAATACCTTAGAATATGCATAACTGTCTCTCAGTGCGGGACACAAGGAGAGGACATAAACTAACTCATAACGCTAATAGATAATGCAAAAATACCAACCAACCGACGATATTGCTCTGGTACAGCAAAAATCTCCCCATCATCGAGAGATAACTTCATTCTCGGATCCATGAGTGTATCTCACAATTTTGAATCCTGCATGCCAATATCTTGGAGCGAATCTAGAGTGTACTTTCATTGTGAGAGAAAAATGCATCTTTGACGTGCTGTAACTTCAATACCAAAAAAATACAGCAAAATTTTCAATTTCTTAGCTTGAAACGATTTTAAAGGAACACTTTAAAGTTGGCAATACTAGTGTTATCACTGCTAGTGATCACAATATCATCCGCATAAACTAGTAAAATGCATCTTGTTTTAGAGTGTCGATAAAAAATCGAGTGATCGCTACTACAATTAGTGAGACTAAACTCAATAATAACATTATTAAATCTATTGAACCAGGCTCATGAAAACCGCTTTAAACCATATAATGACTTTTTCATACAATAAACATAGCCAAACTCCTCTGAGTAACAAATCTTAATGGTCGTTCGACATAAACTTCTTCCTGAAGATCACTATGGAAAAGAGTGTTCTTCACATCTAGTTGATGTAAGGTCCAATGATGAGTAGCTGTGGCAGATATAAAGATGCGTGCCAATATCAACATGAAAACTGAAAAAAAGTATCAATATAGTACACCCCATATGTTTGTACATATCCCTTAGCTACCGGCTAGGCCTTTATTCGTGCAAGAGAGACATCAAGATTAACTTTGACTGTATAGACCCATTTATAGCTAATGGGTTTTTTTCTAGTTAGTAAATGAACCAAGACCCATGTGTGATTCTACTTAAGGGATGACATCTCCTCCTCCATAGTGGCTTACCAACTTGAGTGAGAAATCGCTTCCAAAACAGTTCAAAACACAGTGAGAGAGTCCAAGGTAGGCACAAAGCCAAATATAACCAGGGAGAAACAAGGGCATAAGAAATAGCAGCATATATTTGGCACAATTGCTATGATCTTTTCGTAATGTAATCAAAATATTCGAGTCAATAATAGAAGAAGCAATCAATCGTATGATCTGTAGACAGAAGAATCAGACCGGCAGGAGTCAGCTCAAGCAGCTACGAAAGAGAAACAAAACACATGACGAGGACCACAAGTGTAAGTCTAAGAAATAGGAAGCGATGGTGGTAGGGGGGAAGACAAATGATGATGCATGACTCTAATCAAGAAACTCATCATTAGAAATAGACGGACCCTACACACCCAAAAACTCATGGTGATAATGTGTAAGAGTTTGTCAAAGAATAAAAGATGACGGGGGATCTCACCTTGAAGTACCATTGATGGCATATGATTCATGAAATAACAAGCGGTTGGAATAGCCTCACTATAGAAAAATTTAGGAACTCTCACATGAAAGAGTAGAGCATGATGTCACGTGATGACACTTTCCATCAGTCACCCATATGACACTGTCCTAGCATATCCAGTGTGATATAGACAAGTCAACCTTCTCCAATATTCCCACCCTAAGGCATATAAAGACACAAGATTTATAGAAGAAATATTCTTTACTATAGAAATTGAGTACAAGAATATAGAGTACCTTTCCGACATTTACCCCGGCAAGGTCAACCCGGAAGTTACCCCTCGATCTCTTGAAGACTAGCCACCCCCTCAGTTACACACCACTCCCTTGCTTCATCTTACTTGGTTTTTACTTGAGTTGCTTACTCTTTAACTTCTTAAACTTGGTCAGCTTTTATAGCTCATTCCGAATGAAAAGTGTTAATCCCTTTATATAGAAATATCACCTCCTCAACCAACATTAGGATCATCTTTTCCATTCTCCATTGTGGATGGCTAAGATTTATCTTTTAGAGTATTTTATATAAATATCTCTCTTTAGAATATTCTAGAATTGCCCACATCCTCCCCACTCAAGAACATTCTAGAGTAAGTACATGTATCCCCCTATTCTATAATTCTCTAGGCTACTCCAAAATTTTCTAAAATATCCTAGATGATTGCCTACCTTGCATATATATATTTGTACACATAAGATGTACATGCGGGCCTCCTCGGCCTGCATGGCACACAACCTCTATGCTCCTTGGCCAATCATGACAATGAGCTACATCTACTAAATGTCTATTCTTTCTCTCTGCAATACCATTTTGCTGATGGGTATTAGGATAAGAGGTTTGATAGCCTATGCCATGCACGGACATAAATGTAAAAAATTAAGTAGATATGTACTCACGGATATTATTGAACAACTTTTCATCAAATATAACCAAATAATTTGAGAATAAAATTAATAAAATATTAAAAGCCCATTTTAGAAGGCATAGGACATGGACCCTAAATATCTTAATGAAGTACCTCAAATGGAGCAAAAATTATTGATTAACCTTAGGATAATATGGCATGCAATGATGATTAGCGAACTAAAATGACTCGCAAGATAGAATTGACATCAACTTAAGACTGGGACATAATTTCTTTAGACTTGATATCGAAGGATGGCCCAATTGACAGTGACGCTCGAATGATGAAGGCATGACGATAGAGCAGACTACAGGAAATGGTCCTGCGTCCAACACGTAGAGATCTCCTAAATCATGATGCCCCTACCAATGATTCGCCTCGGCATAGGATCCTAAAATTCACAAATAGTAGAGGAAAAAACAACATAACAATGGTTTTTGACAGTAAAATTGATGGCAGAAAATAGGTTCAATAGAAAGAATAGCAAACATAACACAAAGGAAAGGATAATGGTAGGGGTCAAGGGCATAACATCAATTCCCGCAACCACACTAGAGGAACCATCAACAAGAGTAACAGTAGGGAGAATAGAGCTAAGTCTATAAAAAGATAATGTACTTGAGATTCTAGTCATATAATTGGAAGCACCAGAGACAATGACCCATGTGTAGAATGCAGTAGAGAGAAACAGTGGGGTTACATTTTTGTACTAGAGTGGCAAGGGCTAAGAAAGTTGGAACAGCCAACAAACATAAGTAGTCATTTGCCAATAAGTCAGCCACCGATGTCTGTAAGAAATCAAAATCTCCCCCAGATGCAACCGTAGCAAATTACCTAGGAGGTGTCATTGGCTTGCCACGTAGCTTCCAACATTTGTTTCGTGTATGACTAATGCCACCACATGAAAACATGTGAGTTTTCCATCTCGTCCATGACTATTCGACTCATTCCCTAACCACCACCTTGAACAATACAGAAGGCATGACTCATCAACCGTTTGGTCTATAACACTAACTGGCTGTGAGGTATCGCGACCCACACAAAGAATATGAAAGAAGGCATCAGTTAAGGAAGTTATAGTAGCACTTGCTAAAATTTGGAAATGAGCAAAGTCAGAGCCAAGAAGCATAAGATAGTCAATTGTTCACGCTGCTTGTGTATTTTCTTAACATCAAAGGAAATCGGCATCAGAACATTCAATTCTTCATAAAGCTTCTTAAAGACATCAAAAAGTAGTCGGTCTTCATGGGGTATGTCGTGTCAATTAAGGAGAATTGAATTTTAAAAGCATTTAAATGAAGAACAAACCTGACAAATCTTGATGTTCACTTTGCTCTGCCTAAAAGAGTGAGCAAATTCCATCTCCTGATAACATTCAAGACAAAGTGTAACATATGAGACAATTATCACAAGTAGAACCATTTCAATTCAAAGATTAAGAATGTCAACTAACCTCCAAGTGAGATGGAGAAAGAACTCCTTCCAGCTTTTGAAGGTCTCGTAAATGGAGTGTTTCATGATCTTCACGGAAGGTATGGAAAAAAGTACGAGCTGAGGAAGCAAAAAGAAAAAGAATGGAAAAAATATTACATCATCCGATTTCACATTACTGGTTATGCTCACTAACTACTGGGGGCATTTTGCTGTCTCAAAGTCCATGATGGTTAATGAAAGACAACAGCTTGTACTTTACCTTCTTGTAAGTGCCCTTTTGCAACAAGATCCATGAAACAATGGACAAACACTGGATAAAGCACTCGAAGCAGCTCATGCTATCAAGTTCAAACAAAAGCCAAAATGATTCTTCATTAAACTGGATAGAAACTTTCTTATACAATAAATTCTTCCTTTACCACAAGCAAAAAGGCAGAAAAACTGTATTATTCATCATACAACAACAGATCTTTGGGCAGCTTATGCAGATGAGAGTTAAGATCAATTCCGAATTCTAATGAACCTAACCGATTAGGACAATGGGAACGAAATATAAGCTTGGGGGAATAGTGACAAAGTTGAAATGAATAATAGTCTCCAGAAACTGAGGCACAAATTTACTTCTGGCAATTGGGGTTTGGATACAAGGCATAGAAGTATTTAGTTTCTCTGACCAAAGCAACAGAAGGAAACTAGTTTCAGTGCCTGACGGGTGTAAAGGCAGTACCTATCAAACAATAAACTGAAGACAGAAACATCCATGTTTCCAGACAACATTGATCAATGGCTATTACACTGGATCGCTGATGTAAATATCAGTCAATATTATAAACATCGGTATTGATACTTCTCCTATACGGTGACAATATTGTCATATGTTACCGTATCGGTGATATCGCGATATATTAGACAATATGACTGATATATCAGCTGGTAGCCCCTTACAGCTTACAATTTTCATAATTTTTTTCCTTCCAATATATACAACACCAATATGTACTATCCGATATGTTTTGATTTTAATATGCCCGTGACTGATACCAATACTTACACCAATGTTTTAATTGTTATACTAAATAGTAAGGAGTTGTGGATTCCTCAATCAAATCTCATAGAAGAACCTCAACTACATTAGTAATTATTCTAAACATCATCCTCAAATCTAATTAGATAACTTTTTATTGTTGTCATTACCTAATTAGATAGTGGCCACAGACAACAAGCATCTGATGCAGAGTAAATGTAACATCGAGAGGAAAAACAAACTCGGTAAATACACACCTTGTACAAGTCTAGTGAAGTATAAGTCCATGACCTCAACTTGTTATATCCATCATGGTATTGTGCAGGAAGATTTTCTGACCTGGCAAGAACTAAAATTGTTGGAATATGAAATTTAACTCAGCAAAAATATACATATGGAAAGCTAGAATCAAGCGGCTATCACACAATGAAGAAAACAAAAAATATTATATTTCTCAGAAGCTTCAGTACAGTGATATCACATGACCTATTAAGTAGACACACCAACACGATCTCACTACTTATATTGTTCAAAAGTCTGGTATGCTTTCCATACGAAATTTGGAGCAATTACAGAATGTGAGAGGGAGCTTCCTGAAAAAGTTAATAGTTAAACATTTCTAGGAAGGAAACAAGTACGAAGTAATGGATGATAGCAATCATGCAATGCTGCTTGAACAGATTGCCATCGTTCAAAATGAACAAACAATTTTCTAACCCAGTTTTAAATTTTACAAACTAGACAAACACATGGAAGACACGAATGGACACTTTCCAAAGATCTCTTCCTTCTCTTCGATACCAAACACCTAAACTATGAAACAAGTAAGCTTCTCCAGACCATACAAATGTTCAATCTCAAGGTCAGGCACTATAAACTTGGACAACAATTTTAAGAATTTGAAAGTAATAATTCATTGTCATTTGCAAAAAAACTTATGTCATCCTTCTGAATAACAGTGAGAAATCAAGATAGTCCCAAACAATATACATCCATAAATTAGTGAAGCTTCCTAGGGCAGGCCAACTATTAGTAACAAAATATTATCCATCTATACTACAAATAAGGCAAGTCCCTTTTGGTGTCCCTTTTATGTGAATAATCAAACATTATAATCTGTCCTATATATTATGGAAACTCCTTTTGTGGTGCTCAGAGTAGACTTTTTGGATTTCCAACAAAAACCTTCACACATATTTGAATCCAACAAACAACAACTATATTAAATGTGAAAAATTAAGCACAAGGAAAAAGGAGACAGCCTAGTACAAAAAGTTCTTGCTATGAGTGGGGCTTGGACTATGGTCAGACCACTTTGATTCTATTATACAAGATGTCATTACCATGCAAATTGAGTAGGTGAATACTCTACTTTTTTATAAAGAAGTCCACTTTTTTAGGTGGCAACTTCCGATGATAATTATCATAATCTTTTGGGATTGTGGTGATGATTTTCCTTGGTAAATACACAGTAACTTTCTTTTCTTCTCTTTTTTACTCGAGATAATTCACATGCCAATTTGTTTTCTAATTTCTTTGAATATCCTCATTGATGTTTTTCAACAAAAAAGGAATATTCCCCCTTATCCAGACCAAAAACCCATTCTCCATGAAAAATAAAGAGAGTAAAATTGAATATAAAAGATAGCACTAAAATTATAATCATGTCTCACTCAAATAGATAACCAGTTTGCTTATCAATTTTAAAACACTCCCACGTGATTTCTTTGTCCCTTAAATCCAGTGGACTTCCCACCCCTCAAAAGTTATATTTCCTGTGATCTTCCTCAAGTACAACACTTTGCAGGCTTGCAGCTTGATTTTTTTTCTAATGTGGGGCCCATATTATATCATTTTAACTTTATAATTCTTGAGACCTCATATTATATAATTCTACAGTGAGAGCATCCACTTTTTACCAGCGCATCCATTTGATACCTAAACCAGTACGTGTAAAACTGTGATTTGAACGCATGCAATCGAGCTATTCAGTAGAAGTTGAGCAACTTAAAGGATTGTTCAAAGAGTAAGGATCAGCATACCAGGAAGGTATTATGATTAGACATGGGGATAATTGGGAAACAGCTTAGATGAGTTCAAAGAAAAATATCCCGACTAAATCTGTCCTATATATAGAGGAGGAATTTGGGAAGCTATGTAATCAATGCCCCAATGCAACAGAAGAATTGAATGATAACAATTAGGCCTTCTAAAACAGCCCGTCTTTTAATAAAAATGTTGAAGATCTTTCAGATATTAGGTAATCAAGAGTTCAAACCAGTATGTGGTTGAACTTATGAGCTCGCACCTAGGCCAAACTGATCTGGGGTTTGGGCCTTTAAAGAACCGAGCTAATGACCTTCATCCTAAAGCCTATATGAGCTCAAAACATCATCCATTTAACTGGAACGCATCACATGTAAATCGTCACAATCAGTCCAGATAAAAAGCATGCTATTTCTGAACTGGGGCAATAAAGTTGAAAAATAAAAATCAGAAAGGTGTCCTTTTATCGCCATTCCTCGACTCCTTCGGTACTATAAGACAGTGTTAGTTCCCAGAATTGTCCTATCTACCGTGACAAATTAGTTCAACTCGAAACACCAAATTCTAAGAACTTATTGTGTTATTGAAAACAATACGCCGCAAATCTCTATGTGTGAGCCTAAATTAAAGTAAAGTTATGCTGCCAATTAATTCATAAAAAATGAAAACCCTAATGAGAAGTTAAAGCCATATAATGGAAGATCCTAAGACCTTGGCAAAAGTTGGCCAAAAAGGAAAATTTCAGGACGGGATTAGTCACGAAATTGAATTAAAACGATAAAATAAAAGAACTTTTTAAGCCCATAAATTCCAACGGGAACTTGAACACTAAATCAGAAGTTCATATGGAGTGTGAGAGAGAGAGTGTGTGGGAAAGAGTACTCGGAGGAAAAGGAAAGAATGAGCTTGGCGACTTCTGGATCGGTTTGGGAATTTGAAGAGTTGTTCTTGGATTGCTGCTGCTGCTGTTGATGTTCTTCTTGGAAAGCGAGCTCCGTTTGCTTAAAGCCTTTCTTCTTTAAATACGCTATCACTGCTCTTTCTATCTCTTCTTCGTCCATTTCTTCAGAGCATCCCTCACCAAATCATCTCCTCCCTCTTCCCTTTTACACCAGCTCGTCTCTCCCTCGCTCTATATACTAGTGGAAGCGACAGTGGTTGCCCATGAAATTACATTGTCTCTTGTTATTTGATTCTAGCGTACTAGCATATTTTTCCATCCTCATTTTGAATAAATTATATTCTTATTATTTTGTTAAAATTTTTAAATATATAAAAGTATATATAGCAAATTATAATTATCAAACAAATTTAAATAATTAATATCAAATTTGATAATATTTTATTATTTATATTCTTAAATAATTATTATTTCTAATCAATTATCTTAACTATCGCTAAATATCTCAATTGTCATTCAATACTATAAATATTTAAATAATTATGATTGGTACGCTCATAGTTGGCTGGTCCAAGGAGGAGGAGTGGCCCAAATCCACAATGGTCCACATATAAGCATGGACGATCAACACGAACCGTTGACCGAACAAAAGGAAAAGGAGACTAGTGTAAGGACAGACAAATAACGCAAAGAATAGTCAACATTTCTATTGACTGACAGCACTATAATGGGCCGGCCCATGAGCAAGTCTTATGTGGGTCAGGCCCAATTTGACCTGCATTCTCGTCCGCAATCAGCAACAGCCTTCTTCCCTGATTTTGCGCTCTCCCAAAAGGCAACTTCCATGGTAACGGTCACCAACAGATTCAGTGCAACCCCACGAGGAAAGCGCTAGATTCTCTCTCCTGTCTGCTGTAAACTCTAACTGTTACAAAAACACAGAATGAAGGCATTCCTTCCAAGGAGCCGTTACTGCCATTAATATCTACACCAAGAAAGGAAGCCGGTCTAGCCGAGCCCATGAATCGAGCCTTCCTACCTAAAGGAAGAGGCCGAACTTCTCAACTATAAGAAGACCATAGAGTTCACACTCCAGGACACGCATTCTTTCAGCGAACAAACGCTCTCACACCAATTTCAATTGCTCTTAAGCTTACGTTCCTTTTTCCCTGAGGAATCTCTTAGAACTCACACAGCACCCTCTCAAACTCGCACGCTTACAGGATGCCCACACTCTCTTTCTCTCCTTTCACTACAATTCCCAGGAACCCTGGGATAGGAATCAACACTCCTTACGAGTAATATTAACCTCTCTCAACGAGAGCCAAATCGTCATCACAAATACTCTATGTTTTTCTTCTCATTATTTTCTTTCCCGTACCTTCTCGAGTC
>JAOVVI020008797.1:0-13986 GCA_028571085.2 Nepenthes alata
GCGTTCTTCGCGCCTCAAGGTGTTCTCGGACTCTTTGTGGGTACGTCCGAACGCTCATATCCTGGGCCACTTGGGCCGAGTATTTACCCGCCCGAATGGGGACCCCGGGTACTGGACCCAACAAAATTTTAGAATAAGATTGTATTTGCTTTATTATAAATATGTATATTCTAAGGTACATTAGAATATAAATATTTTACTTAGGTTGAATTACTTTTTGGCTAAGTATTTATATATTTATGTTAAATACTTATTAGTATTTTGTTATAGCCCAAGTAATACTTTTAAGAAGCCAAATGTGATTAATTTTATTATTCAATTTAAAATTTGTTATTACTTATAATTTTTTGTACCCAAGGAACAAATAATACTTATTGAATATTTTTGTCAAGAAATTTTATTTATTTAATAAGAAATGTTTATCTGCTTTAAATTGTTTTCATGCTTATATATTATTCTTAATTTTTATTTTTTAATCATATGTAAAATTAGTCACTCATAGCTATTAGACTTTAATATAATTTTGCAGAGATTTTTCCTGTGTGGTAGGGGACTCAGAGTTTTCAAAAAAAGGAAAAATAATCGTATCATTATGAATAAAAATTATATATCTTTAACAGTGGCGAGATAGCCCTCTCAATTAATAAAATATTTTGTACCAAATATTTATTTATTTTTATCAAAAAATAACGCAAATGTAGAAACTATTATAAACAAAGGGATATTTTTAATGTTAAATTTATGTATATCAAATGGGACATTCTACTTAAAAATATTTTTAAAAATTTATTTTATTTTCTGTCCTAGAGTTAAATGAAATGATGGGAAATATCTTCTTTTTACGCATTGTGTTTCTTGTTAATAAAATCTTCAATAATAAAATATTTCCAGACCCTTTTCCTCTCTCACCCCCACCCCTCTTTTCCGCTTCTTTTTGTTCTTCTTTCACTTGTCCGTTTCTTTTCCTCTGTTCCCTTTTGTTTCTCTTGTTCTCCTTTGCTCGCCAAATAGCAGAGAGAGTAAGGGATGGGAGTGTGGTTGCCGTCGCCGCTATTCTTCGCCGCCGTTACTGTTAACGGTCAAAATCAGGCAAGTGAAATTCTTCCTTCCTTTCTTTTTTTTAATGTTAATTTTCTTGCTTTCATACCAAGATTCACGGGTAACCGATAGAAATTTTTGTTATAATCAGTAAAATGTCTGAAACTGAGCCTACGGCTCTGATGATGGGGGGAACGTAATTGTTTGGGCCTCACGTCGATTTAGGGCATGATAATTTCTACATGTTCGATTTTGAAAGTTAGAATTTTCTTTCCATTGGTTAGAATCAGAAGACGAGTAACAGTTGTCTAGGTATATTTTAGTGTAAAAATATGAATATTTTTATTTTTAATTTTATTTTAGTACCTATTTTATTGCTTGTATGTATAATAATTACACACGTTCGATAAAATCGAAGTAGTTGAGCATAGCATTAGTCTCTACATTATTTAAATGTAGCTGATATTCATGCAACCCTACAATAAAGTTGGTTTAGTTGAAGTTGGGTGAGCCAAGGCAAGTTCCTGCCCCATAAGATAAAATGACTTCTGTAACGATGAAGAACCTCCATGATAGGACACCCAACTAGGATCCTCCTTTCTTCCTTCACTGCATTGAGTTTGGAAGGCTAAAATTCAAAATCAAGAATTCAATATGATAAATACATACATAATTTATATAGATGTATAAATATTGAATGAAAATTTGCAAATGACTAGTGCTTGATCAAATTCAAGAATCTATCCATCCTTGTGCATCTGACAATATTAGCATCTATGCAACTAAAAATAGGATGAGATTTCCTTAAGTCATGTTAGGTAGATGTTAATCTTCATGGCATAGATATGCCAATATCGAGTAATCTTTTTTATCTTTGCGAGGATTGAAGGATGTCCATTGTTACTTGTCAGTTCTTTTTCCATTAAGAGTTTGTGAAGTCGTTTTATCTTGAGGTGTCTTTAATGAAATTCTAGAGGACATTGCCGTAACTTTGGAAAGTGATTGCTTTTGCTAGCTAAATTATGGTTGCTGTTATTGATTTGAATTATATTTTAGACTTCAGTTAATCGTACAAATGGTCTAGGTAATAGTTGGATGGAACCCTCACGTAGTTATTAGCGGAAATAATATGCTTTATGAATGTTCATCATTTACTTCATTGTCTTATGTGTGTGCCTTTACTTTTTTATGTTTTAGTGTCAATGAAACATACAGATGCTATATAATTTTATCCAGTTAATGCATACACCTCATGTTTGTTGTCAAATAATATATTGTTAGACACCTTGATCCATCTTGATAGTTTATGCCAATCAGGAAAAAGCTTGAACCGTTGGAGTCCTGTATATCAGCTATTATACTGACTCAATTTCAAATTAAGGGCATAGGTAATTATACACTTCTTAGCATCGTTGAAAACGTTATGGAAATCTACTTTTAAAATGAAAAGACTTGTAATACTCTTCTTTACGTTTTTATTTTAGTACCTGTTTTACTTTATATAAAAATTATCAAATTAATTATTTTAGTAATACGTTAATTTAATATGTTAATGGGGTTTTTCTAAGGAGTAAATAATAGGCATTGGACTATTGGACTATAGATCACTTTAGGAATATCCTATGTATTTTGATTTTTAGTTGTTGTGAAAATATATATTGTTTTATTTAAAATCTTCCATTCAAATATTATTAAAAATAGTATTACCATTGCACTTGCAAAGCTCCATAAATTCCTCTCCTTCTGCCCTTCTGTTAGATTTCTTCTCATGCTTTTAGAACTCAAATTTACTCTCTTTAAATTTGATTAATCCCAGGTGTTTTGTGTCCTTGATTTTTTAATTTCATTAATGGGTGTGATTGTTATCCAAAGAGAGATATATTCACCTGTAAAAATGTTGATAGTGCCCGACTAATATTTATTTTTTGACACTTGACCCTCAAGTAAGATTGGATGCAGCGGGATGGAAGTCCTAATAATAAGTTTTGAGATAATATGTTTTCATGTATAGGAATTCCATTCCACCTCTATTCCTGCAACCATGACGTAAAAGAAGTGTCGGTGCTTGGGAAGCACACTTCTTATATCTCATATGTTGGGGTGAGTCACACGGCTCTTTTTGACTCTCATATAAAAGGAAATGTGACTTAAGGGTTTCTAACAAAGATAAAAGGTAGTTTTCACAAAGAAAAGGAGAGTGTGCTGAGAAAGAAGAGGGAGAATGAGAATGTGGACAACAATTTGTGTTCCGATTTCAGTTTTACTATGATATACCCTTCTAGATTTGGTGTAGAGTGTTTCTACCATTTAGTGCTCTCATTTGCGCTCTCTTTTGTTTCAATCTCAAGATTTCCATTTGTTTAGTAGTGTGCGAAACTTCAATACCATTGAGTGGTATATTTGAAGTGTGAGTTTTTTTAATAGATTGGTGTAATCAAACTCATAATACTGATGCTTATTAGACATAAAGATCCTATGGTTTTTCCCCCTTAGTTAAGGGCTTTTCCATGTAAAATTTGATTGTATTTGTGTATGTTGTTATTTTGTCTTTTTGTTGGCTTCGTGCTACAAAATGGCATTATTGGTTCTACATGTTACTTGCTAAAAGTTTCGATTAGCGCACCGCACTTCATGTGATCCATTCATAAGGAAAGGGCTTGCAGTTACTGTGGAATCAAAAGTGGATCAAGTCTATGGTCAAATGAGTGAGTGAACAGTTGCATTAGTCAATGAACCATTGGGTGGGCTAGCCATCTTAACATTAGGCTAAAGAAGAAGGAATGAGATTTCACAGTGAAGCACTAACTGGCTCCTTATATCAAAGTGCTACTACTATACAAAAATATAATTGCAATATCTATTATCTGAAGAGGAATCCTTCCAATAATATCGGTGATTTTACTCTTGATTACTCTTGAACAAACATCAATCCTATTAAAATCCCACTATTGAAAAAAGCAACTGAAATGAAAGAGAGAAATGAAATGAATAAATTACAGGACTCACTAAAGGGGAATAATTTGATCTGAGATTCTATAGGAAATTTGTGGTTTCATCCCCAACATGGTATTATATGGTGGAGCCTGACAGGCTGTTACCTTCCACTCATGCTGTTCTATGATACTGAGGATAACGAAAAAGTTGACTGGAGTGCTTACCATTTATACTTGCAGTTCAATATTCTCATTAACCTCAACATTAATTGAGCAAAGGATGAAGAAAGGGCAGCACAGATGTTCGACATTTAACCAAGCCAACCTGTAATAAAAGAAATGGGTGTAATAACTCAAAAAACTGATTCTAGTGGGAAATCTCAAATGTTGTCCTTCACTTAACATTCTACATTTCTGCATATCTTTACATGGGAAATGATTTCTAGTTTGATAGAATCAAAGAAAATGTGATGAGAAAATATTGGATGACTTAATTTAAATCTTTTGATTATTCTTGTGATTATCAAGAGCTCTTTAATGATAGTAGTGTTCAGCTGTAGACCAAAATATTTCAACTTCTGCATGTTTGGAATCTTTTGCCTAGGAAAGTGGATATAAGGATGAGTTTTGTTTATACTCTGCAAAAAAGCTCTATATTCTTTCTTGGATGGAGGAGAATTTCTAGGTGCTATACATTGAGACAATAAGCAGAGGAATAAGAACTACAATTTAGAATAAACTATGATTAGAGATTTATAGACTGAGCCAGGAGCAGAAGAGGCAAGCTATAAGCTGGCCCTTTTTAGTCCTTGGACTCTGGAGGCTTATTTGTAGATGTATTTCTGTGGCTTCTATTCATAATTTATAATTAGTGGTTGGAGGACAAACTCAAATTTTGTGCAATGGATAACATGCTGTAGAAGAGTTATCTAATCTGAGCCTTACGATATTTGGTCAAATTCTATGACATATTTTATCACTTTATTAGGAAATTTGAGTTGCCCCTGTATATTTTCAAGTCATGACGAACCAATTCATCACTTAATTCTCATGTGAGGTTAGAAACCCATAAGCATGACTGTTGGCCCTAAAGATTTTGATCTTGTTTTGACGATGGCAACACTTTATTATTGCTAGCAATATTTATGAGCTGTACATGTTTTGTATTGGATAAGATTGAGCTTGATATTGTATCGCCGGAATTTTAATAAAATGGTGCCAATTGTTTTATGGAAAGAATCATTATGACATAGAACCATCCTTGAAATACTTTTTACCCAAGTTGGGTGTAAATCTTTTTTATTTGTTGTTTGTACAATGTGATTTACCTTGTATTGATAGCTCAAAATTTCATTGTTGCCATGATTATCTTTATTAAACCAAGGCAAATCAATTATGAGTTGGTTTTGGGTTCAAATTTCTTCTACTCGTCTGTGGGGTATATGCTCATTAATGACTGTATTTGCTTTACATTTGAACTCTTGGTTAATCAGGTTTCAAATTTATTCCACCCTAAATGACCAATCACTAGGATATTCTACCTTTGTTTGATAGTAATTTCTAGGCAGGTTACACATTTGGTTGACTTTTCTTATTGAAATTTGTGTATTGTTTTGGAAAGGCAAATTTGCTCCTCTTATATGGCGACAATATTAAACTGTCACATCCTTGATTTATATATGCCATTCTCAGAGTGGAAAGAATTTTCTTTGTGACCCTCGGTTTCATTGTTATAATTTGATTTATTTTACTTCATCAATTAGAATTATTGAGAGTGTTTAAGCTTTATTATTGCATATTATCTTCTAAACTCTTGAGAAATATTTTGAGCTATCACTTCCAAATACTAACTTCATATTCCAGACTTCCTTTTTATATTGTCTTGGCACATTTTGAAATAAGATGTTCCAAAGGTTCTTCTTGACCCGTGTTGAATCTGAACTTTGTAATTGTTACTCTTCACCTGCTTCAAAGAAGATGTTCTTAGTGGATTTGAAGCCTCGATTTGGTGAGCTTGAGGGGCGTGGATGAAGGAAAGAGTTTTGAGTCAATCTTAAATAGTTGCAGTTGCTCTTCTCTCGCAAGTTCTTTAATTTGTACTGTTGCTCATATTTGCTGAATATTTTTTATTGCTGCTCATTTGCACAAATTTATTTGTTCATTTGGTTGGGTCCAAAACTTTCCTGAAATCTGAACTTTGATAATCTGTTTCTTTAAGCCTAAATATCATTCCTCAATATTCCAAACTTTAGTTTAAACTGAGAACTTCTCTCATTTACAGCTGTTAGCATCTATTGTGAGTGATTTGGTGATATTTCATGGAGTTTGCAGAAGAGTCCTTTTCACCTTTCTTCTATTGCAACCAGCTTGGGTATTTCAGTGACTGCTATCCTTTCATTATGGCAAGCTGCACAACTGAAATGAACTTTGCTTGCAGATTCAATGCAGAAACAACCAGAGATTGAATTCTTTGTCTAAACACAACTTTGCTGCCATTTTGCCTGGTGATTCAGTGGCAGGGATTGTGGTAGCAAATGGTATTCAGAATTTCTTGAGTATTTACAACACTCTATTGGTTGTCAGACTTGTTTTGACCTGGTTTCCCAACACTCCTCCAGCCATTGTTAGCCCCCTCAGGTATGCATTCAAATTCATAAAGAATGACAGGTTCAGTGATGTTTTGGAGTACTAATATGCATTGAAAATGGGATATATACAGAGGAGTAATTATACTGGGTCTGCACCTTGCTATAATCTGCTTGATATTGATGGGTGAATTTGTTATAATGCAATTGATGTTGGTGAACAATTTGATATTCACTCAAAAAGAGTAGCTCGATGCATGAAATTCTCGCATGATGCTTGGTCTAGGAAAGGGCTGGACTATTTTGGATATATTTTCTAGGCCGTCTTACCTTGTAGGCTTACACTATTTAAGGGCCATTTTTACAACTTAAATCAATGACCATTTGGTCAAACGACGACAATTCTATTCTTGTGCGAAAAATTTATTATGTGTTTGAAATGTTCATCTAGTTTGAATATACTAAACGTGTTACATTAATGTTTCAGCACCTTATGTGACCCCTATTTGAACATATTCCGGGGAGTTATCCCACCACTTGGAGGAACTCTGGATCTGTCTCCCATATTGGCATTCGTTGTTCTGAATGCATTTAGCAGCACAGCTGCTGCACTTCCTGCTGAACTTCCATCAACCGGAGCATCCCGCGAGACAATATCTGATCTTTCAACCTCACAGAATAAGTGGAGGAGAAGGCATTTGGGTAACTGTGTCAACAATTCTGAGGGGTAACAATTAGTTTGAATATCATATGAATTTGGCATGTCTTTTGTCATCATGTTTCTTTTACACAATATACTCTTCGGAGGAATTAATTTTGTATATTCTAGTGTTCTTAATGTTTTCTATGGTTTGCAACATTGGATGAAGATTCAGTATGTTTGTCTTTGTTACTTCTTTGGGCTACTCTTAAAACTCCATAGTGGAATTTGTAGGTAAAACACAGTAGTGTCTTAATACTAAGGTCGTTGTAAGCCTCACCCAGATACCCCTACTAACTAAGAGTCCCTTGGATAGTTCAAACAGAGCCTGCGCAGTCTTTTGTTTCAGACTTCAGACCAAGCCAATAACTCAATGACAGGTGCCCATCCTCCAATGTCAATGAATAACCAAGTATTGCTTAGTATGCTTCATTTTGATTATATGTCTTTGTTCAGCTTGTTCAACCTTTTAAGTGTTTTTTGGGCATGTAGGTTTGCCCACCCGCTCAGCTTGACCACATAGGCCGATCAAGCACAGTTGCAACCCAACCTTTCTATTGGCACCTAAGAAGGTTTTTTATTTATTTATTTTTTTATATTTTTTAAACCCTAAGATAATTAAGAAGTTCACAATTAGTATATGTGGTGGTTTCAATAGTTAATTTTCAATGATATCATTGGGTAGTTAATTTTATTTTGTATTAAGCCATTATCAGGTTCCAGATGAGAAGCCCGGTGTATTGCTATCAAAGCATAGAATGTTTGACTGATTGATGGAGAATTCTTCTTATTGCTCTTTCCCATCGTCTTATTCCTGACCATCCAATTTGTCTTAGATGGTGTTACCCGCTTCATGGACACGCTGCTAGATGTCCCAATCTTGTCAAGAATATAATCTCCCGACTTGTGAAAATTTACCCCAACAAAATAAAGATGAAGCCTAATATGCTAGGTAAGGACGTCCACAACATACTTTGGTGATATAAAAATTATCTCATCTGATATTTGATTCCTAAAATATAATGCAATGTATACCCTCCTTAGATAAGGTAGGAAGGAATTGCAGTGGTAAAGGTGACTTGGGCATTGTAGATAGACCTATGATCATAAATTTGATTCATGCTTATCTGTGTCCAAACTTATAATATGTATGATATTTACGATTGCGGGCTAAGTAATGCATATCTAGTTAGCTAAAGTGAGGTTAGGGATTTTCATTGCTAAAATAAAGAATAAAGTGGGAACAAAATAAGGTGAGAATAAGGTGAAAATAAATGTTAAAGTTCTATGAAGAATTACTTTGTCTGGGAATGACTTTAGTCGCTGTCGCCACTGCTACATTATTCTTCACCTATGCATGGCACACGTTGCATTTGAATAGTTTTTCATACTTATTTGGAAAAAAGTAATGCATCCAATTATTCTCATCCCACTTCTGTCCTCCATACCAACCAATAGGTAAGATTTATACTTGTACATCGCATTCACATGTACGACACTCAATCTTACATCCCTAAGAGAAGACAAAAGGGTTTACACACCGCTATAACATGAGCAAGGCGTAATCTTACTTGGAGACCCAATATTCTATTGCGGAAAAGGTGGCAGTGGCAATTGTTTATTTTCCAAGGAAGTTGAGGCCGTATTTCTAGTATAGGATTGCAGTGAGAATAGATTCACCCCTGGGGGAGATCTTACAGAAATTAAAAGCCTCAAGCAGACAAATAAAATTAACGATCAAGTTCAAAGAATGCGACATCGAGATCCAGCTCAGTCCAGCAATCAAGGGCCAAACTTTAGTCAACTTCATTTTCGAGTGTCTATGGAACATTAAATAGCGTAAAGAGCGATCGAGTTCAAAGAATGCGACATCGAGATCCAGCTCAGTCCAGCAATCATGGGCCAAACTTTAGTCAACTTCATTGTCAAGTGCACAAAACAAGCTATGGGCATCCTAGATCAAGCTGACACCCTAGGAGCAGATTGGCCAAGGTGGACCATATTAATCTATGGAACATTAAATAGCGTAAAGAGCGAGGTGTTAGAATCCGAACTGAGTAAGGTAAACTTTTATATAATTGTTCTTGCATTCTTGTATTTTTTTAGATATTTTGATAAATTTAATTTAAATTTTAGCATTATAAAAAAAATAAGAAATTTCATCATGAAAGTTAAGGTATTCTAATATATCCTAGTGCCAAAAGCTAAAAAGTCCAAAAACCTTTATTTGAGGAGTGAATTCTTGAAATCTTTTTTCATATTTAATTGATTCTTTATTACTATTGATTGCTTGATTATATTTTTACACTTTTTCTATTCACTTTTTTACGTTCTATGAACGTGACATTAACATAAATCTTCCCGTTACATTTCGGGGTCGATCCCGAGCACTTAAAGAGTGTTTATGGTTTAACTTGGTTAGCATCCGTTCCAGTGAAAACTGGACGTGGCGCACGGTTTGTTAATATAAAAAATTGGACCATGACACCTAATATCAGAGACTGACTTATGAGAGGAACCGTAAGAAGGTTCTTAGTTTTCAAAAAATACACACGGTGAGATAAGAATGGCCCAAGCGATGCTACAACTGGTTGCTCAAACTACACCTACAATTCATTCGACCATAGTGACTCGACTTGGAGCTATTGGGAGGCAGGTGATTGAGTTCAAAACCCGAGATGAGTCCCTTGATTGGATGGAAAGGTGAAATAGCCTCATTAGCTAATTAAGGGCCCTAGAAGAGGTAGTTAAAGACGTAATGGATGATATTCACAACTCTATAAGGGTGCTACAAGACAAGAATACCGAGCGCACCAATAAGGTGAGCCTTCCAATGCGCGCTATCGCAACTGATGTCAGTGCTTTCGGCGGTAGTAGAGTTAAGTCCCTAGAGTCTCACTCGTATGGTGGCATGTGAGATTCAAAAGAGCTTGACAATTTCATCTTTGACTTGGAATATTACTTCACGGCTGCAAAGATGGACTCTGATGAGGCAAATGTTTCCATGGCGACCATGTCTGAACGGCGACGCCAAACTGTGATAGAGAGCCAAATATAAGGAAATGGCCCAGGGAAGATTAAATATCGACTCGTGGGAAGATCTCAAATGAGATTTGATGGCATAGTTTTTCCCTGAGAATATTGAGTTCATAGTATGAAGGAAGTTCAAACAGATTAAACATACGGGAACTATTAGAGATTAAGTTAAAACTTTTGTCAACATGCATGTTGGACATTAAAGATATGTCTAATAAGGATTATCAGTTCCATTTCATTGATAACTTGCAACCGTGAGTTCAAATGAAACTGTTTAGACAATGGGTGCAAGATCTAACTTCCGTCCAAAACGTAGCTGAAATATTATTGACTATACTATTGAGATTAGCAACCAAAATCAATGGTATGGCGATAATTCCTCAAAGAAGCATGCGTAGAGTGTGTTGAGTATCAAGTTGGAGTCCAAAGTAAAGAGTGGGGGAAGTAGCTTTCAGAAGAATTCATCACCGATGAACTCCCAGAGCTCTAAGGAAAGCATCACTATGTCGATTAGTAGAAGGCATCTTCTGATGAGTGCTTCCTATGTGACGGGTCATTTAAGGTGACACAATGTCCACACAAAGAAGCTCTGAGTGCGTTACAAAGAAAAGGTGATCCACTGGAGTTAGAAAACGATGAGGATGATGGGTACCAAGCTTGTATGGGCACGGTCCACCTCTTATATGCCATAAATAAGCATGTCCAAGTTGTCACTGAATCCATAGACCTAATATATATATAACTGTAAATGAACAGGAGTGCCCGCGCCATGATAGACATGGGCACTACTCACAATTTTATGGCTAGCGTCAAAGCGAATCGACTGAGTTTACAGTTGTAAAGAGACCGTGATAGCATGAAGGTCATGAAATCAAAGGCAAAGCCCACCCTTGGTATTGTCAAGTCGGTGCCAGTACAACTTAGAGTGTGGAGTGGAAAGTTGAATTTCATGGCAGCACCAATGGATAACTTTGACCTGATCTTGGGGTTGGACTTCCTTAAATCAACTAGGGGAGTACTAATGCCTCACTTAAACTTAGTGCTTCTCATGGGTGAAAGTCCACGTCTGGTAAACACCTCCAGAAGGCTAAAAGAACTTGAGTGGAAAGGTAAAGATAAGCTATTGTTTGCACTCCAACTTAAGAAAGGTCTTGAGAAAATGCAAACCTACCTTCCTCGTGACGTTATCAGTGAATGAAGGCGTTAAGGTTGGGTTTCCTGTCACGGTACCAAATCAAGTAGGTCGTAATAATATTTCAAAATAATTATGACTTACAAAATTAAATCCTAAAAGGTAAAATAATAACAAAAACAAAATACAGAAATACATCAACCTAAGTCGCTCTTGACTTTACTCATGTTCATTCGGTACCAACTCATGCCTTCCATTGGAGGGGTAAGAAAAAATAACAAGTGAGTGAGCTAAATGCTCAGTAAAGTACAATATAGTAATGGCCATGCAATCTTTTTACTTAAAACATAATAATAATAATAATAGGAATCATCATGGAACCTGATAACTTAAAACATGATCTGAATTCTTAAGCCATTTTCTTTTTGACTTCTTGTCCTGTGCTTTTCTTAACATTTCTTTTAAATTATGTTAAAAACTTTCTTTCTTATTTTTTTAAAAAAATCAGAGTTAGTAGGACTACCAATTAAAAGAGCAGATAAATCGAAGAAAGAATTGTGTTAGTCCTCACAATCTAAAACCTAACCTTGTGGATTGTGATATTCCTTACAGTCTAAAGCCTAACTTTCTTTTATACCCCAATGTGGGTAGTACTATTTATCATTCCAGTAGACGGGGCCAAAAATCATCTTCGATTTTTTACTGTAATATTCTAAAACATGTTAGGGAATATTACCCTCTGAAAAGATCATTGGTCCAATGTTTTATTCCTTTTCAAAACTTTGTATGGAAACTCTACATTTATTCTTAATACTTCTTCTTGGTTTTCTTCACTTTGGAAGAAAAGAGCTAAACTTCTGAACTTTTGTAGAGCTTCCCTCAAACTTTCATTCATATTGAAACATAGGGCTATAAAATGCGATAATTATTAATAATTCGTAAAATCATAATAAAAATCAATACATTAGTCGGTTTGATAGCTTAACTTCAAAATTGTCATATGTTAAAAATACAGATTTAACATGTCATATATTTGGCTGATTTAGTTGCCGGTTCGGTACTTAGTTTGGGGTCAATTCGGATTGATTTCTTAGCACAATTATTTAAGGATTCGGTTATCGGTACGTGGCCGATTTAATGGCCGGTTCAAGAGATTGGTCCACACTTATTTTTATTAATTTTTTTCATCACTTGTGAAGCAGTTTAGATGAACCGGTTCAACATATCTTGGCCGGCCCATTTACTTGTTTAAAGCTTGGTTCGGTTGCCAGTTCGGGACATACTTTTATGATTAATTCCTTAACATTTCCTCATAATGTTTTGATTAATTTGGGTGTTGGTTCAACTGATTTGAACATAGAAATTGGGCTGGCTCATTAGCCTCAATTCTAGCATCAACATGGATACTGTCACCCGATTCTAGCAGCTATTTAGGGGTCCAGTTTAATATTCTTTTCAAGGCATTTTTGGACGCCAATTTGTAGGATGATAATTCGACTTAAGTACTTGATAACTTGGTCGAGGCGGCTACTAGTTCAATTGGTTTAAGACTGGTTCAGTCCATTTTCTTGGACTGCCAGATTCAGCAGTAAGGGTGCTGGGCCAGTTCTGGTGCTGCTCAACGGTCCGGTTCAGTATCCATTTCAAGACGTTTTTGGTGGCCGGTTCATTGGTGGGTAGGTCAACGTCGGTACATGATACTTTGGCTGGGCTGGCTGCCGGTTCAACCAATTTAGGTCCGGTTCGGTCAATCTTTCCCAAGTTGCCACATTCAACTTCAGCAGGGAAGTAAATGACCAGTTTTGTCTTTGTTGGTTTTATGGCCAATTCAAGACCGGTTTTTGATCGGTTCAAGGAGTCCAATTACAGCTAAGAGGCTCATGTTTAAGAATATATTTGATTCATAGCCTGTTCAAGTTGAAATTCCAACCAGTTCGAGTCAAAAGTGTAGATGAAGATTCTACATCAGTAGTGTTTTGTTGCAGACAGTTTTTTGTTGCGATTTTGATGGCCGGTTTATGATTGGTTCAGTGCTGAATTTTACAGGGTGATACTTGGATATTATCACAAGAAACTTAAGTCATTATAGCTGCCGGTTCAGCCCGTTTGTAGCACGGTTCATAAGTTGAAATTTTGAATATTAGTAGAGTTGTTGAAATTGGTTCAGTTGCTGATGTGAGATCCGGTTCAGCTCCTTTTCTTGAGCGGTTTGGTCATAACATAATTAAGATATTAAACTTGTTGGATATCAAATTTGGGCAGGTTTGGTGACCATTTGGTCACCGTTTCAGCCAAAATTCAGGAGCTGTTCAACTGTAGATTTTGGACTCCAACTTCAACCGATTATATTCCATGCCAAATTGATAATATTTTAAGACATTTGACAAATTAAGTATTTGAACAATAATATTTAAAAAAATTATCAATAAGCGGCATTAAATGAAGAAGGAATTTAAGTACACTTGCCAAAATATTTAGCTATACTCCTCACTCCTACCGAATATATTTATGCATTTTTGTTTCGCTTCAACAAAATCTTTGATAATAAAAAAAACTTTTAAT